>VNJY01003131.1:47441-137458 GCA_008042715.1 Drosophila bocki
GGGGGGGGGGGGAACAAACAAACTCTAATTATATTAATATTATCACTCTTACTTTTACTTTAGCGCTGGCCTTCACCCCTCCGCCTCCGCATCCGCCTCCTCTCCTCGCATTTCACTTTTACTTTCGAGTGAAATTTACATGAGACGAAGGCAAAGACGACAACAACGACAACGACAGGAATTTATATCGTCCAATATATATATTGGTCGCTTAATGATGGACTTTACTTCAACTTCAACTTCATCTCCCTTTCATAAAATATTCAAGGCGAAAGAAAAAAAATACAGAAAAGTTGATGGTTGAACCAAAAGTTTGAATCACTCTTTGAGCTTCTTCCTCCTTTTTTTATTATTATTTTCCTTTTTCGCTTCCCCCGCCCCGTACTCATTACACCAGCAAACACACACACACACACATACATATTGCAATATATGTACTGCGTACGCACATATGCAGGAAAATCATAAATTTTTGGCCTACGCTTCAAAGTTTTCCCGTTTCTTTTACTTCTTTTATGGTTCGAGCAGCGGGCCCCAAATAGTATGCTATGCTGCTTTCCATCAGCGCAAGAGGCAAGACAGAGAGAGAGAAAAAGAGGATATTGTGTAAGAGCAATATGGGGATCATCTCTTTTAGGATCCCTCTTTATAGAAAATGTATATTGTTCTCTTAAGTTTTATGGTATTTGATTTATATATATATTTCTTTTTTTAGTTCAACTTCACATATTTCATGCCAACTTCACATTTATTGTTTTTTGAATGAAGCCTTTGGTGATAATGAAAATTTAAAATTAGATAGAATAACCAAATATTCTTAAAAAAAAAAGTGTTCTTTTTTTGTTACATTAATAATAAGCTTGTTTCCTTTTTATTGTATTTTTCTTCTTCTCCCAAGACGAAGAATTCTTTATTCTCTTTACTATTCTGCCTTCCCTTCTCTTTTCTTTCACTCTCCGCTCGCGCTTGTTTGCGCTACTTTCGCGAACATCTTCATGGAAAGCGTGTTGAGATATTTATCTATGGATGGGAAATATTGTGATATATTACTTTCGCCATTGTTCGGCTTTTTTTTCACAGCTCCTTCGCGATGCTTTCTTCCTGCTCTCCTGCTTTATGTGTCTTTTTTGTATGTGTGTTTGTGTGTATGCGCCCTTTCGTTTTTCGCCTTTTCTTATTTTCTTACTTTTTATACTTCTTTTGCCTTTACTTCTTTTTTGCCAGAGGCGATGCTGCGACGTCGACAGCGACGCGAACAGTGCTACTCCCGTTACTGTGGCCTACTGTTATTTCAGTTGTTGTTGTTGTTGTTGAAAACCCTTTTCTTCTTTGTTTCTGTTGCTATTTTCTTTTCCTTTTTTGCCTCAATTAAATCATATTTTATTCACCTTATTTCGCTTGCTGCTGCTGTTGTTGTTGCGGCTGCTTCTCCTCCTCCTTCGTCTTCTTTTTCTTCGTCTTGGGTTTGGTTTGTCAGTTATCCCGTTATCGCATTGTTTCGGCTTTCATTTTCAATGTTTGTTCTCTTCTACTCGGTGTGTGTGTGTGTGAATTATGTGTGAGTATGTGTGACCGGAATCCGGTAAAAAAAAAAACACAAGGTAAATGTGGTAAATGTGCCGCTATTTCACTTTCCTTTTTTTTAAATATATTCAGCAACGAAAGGATTTCTAAATAGATATTTCACCGACTAGGGCGGAGCACACAGACACGCACGCACTGAAAAAAAATTGAAGCTCGCTTTTCGATTGCGGTAAACGTAATTATACGTGTAACGGTAACGGTAACGCGAATTATAACGATATAGGGAACTGTAACGTGGACTGTAACTGTGAATGTAGCGGTGACCGCAGGTGTTATTGTTGTAATTGTTATCGTATTTCTTATTGTTATTGTAACTATAGTTGCTGTCGCTGTTGTTGCTGCCGTTATTATAATTTTTGCTGCTGCTGTTCATGCCGTGCTGCTATTTTTGTTGCTTTCTGCCGATTATTTTATTTTTATATTATTTGCTTCAATTTTGTTGTTAAGATATTAGGTTTATCAATTGTTATTATAATATTATTATTCGTTTTTGAAGAGCTCATCGGCGCTACGTCAGCCATGGGTGTAAACTGAACACTGAACACTGAACGAACTGACTGAATACGAATACTGAATCTTTCTTTTATACAACCTCACCACCACTCACCACCGGCAGAGACTGGCTCTCTGCTATGCCGCGCAATTCAAAGTGTATTCCCGAGTTAATCGAAAACCTTCAACAAACGGTTCCCAATTTAGCGGCAAATTATTTTAAGCTTTTGTTACAAAATTCAAAGAGATTAGTACGTTTTTCTAAACGCACTCTTAATTTAAATATATATTTTTCAAATTAGCTATTCCTCTTTATTTCGGGGAAATCGGCAATGAAATACTATTTAATTTAATTTCAAAAAATCAACTTTAATGTTCTTTAAATTCTTAGATTTTTGTTATATTTTTTAGTTTCTGTTTATAATTAGTATTTATATAATTAAAATTCAGCAAGAGGCCACTGCCACTGCCGTTCATGTTAAAATGTCAAAACAAATTGTACACGCTTACAGAACAACTGTGTCAAATTTGTATGGGAATGTTAAGCTTGGGGTCGAATTCTCATGTAGAATGTAAAATGTTTGAGAGAGAACTGTTTGTTAACATAGAAAAAAAAAACCCGAACTTCTTCGGCAGCGACCGTCGGCTCGATTTCAACCGACTCGGTTGAACCGAGAGAGAAGATGTTAACCGTCAAAATACGGTACTGCCACAAAATATGAGCCACTACCACTAATTCAAGATTCAGTCTAAAATAAAGTAAAGTAAAGTAAACGGTGGTTCGTTTAAATACTCGTTATATTAAAAAAAGACACACTGCAAAGAAGGTCCTGTTTCAATATGGATTATATAAATTTTGATTTCTTGATTAAATTGATTTAAACGATTTTATTCTTTTAAGGGATCAAAATAAGGTATAGTAGTTCAATCAAAGCAACAACCACAGCTAAAATGACTTAGACTTTCACTTATTTCTTAAGAGAACGCAAATTAGAAGAGTCCTCTACTGTAGAGGCTTTGCTGTAACGACATAAAGTGAGCAACTACCGAAAAAAAGGGGTGTGGGTGCTGAGTTCTTCTTCCTTTACTCATCCACTCT
Organism: Drosophila bocki; assembly: GCA_008042715.1. Taxonomy (NCBI): domain Eukaryota; kingdom Metazoa; phylum Arthropoda; class Insecta; order Diptera; family Drosophilidae; genus Drosophila; species Drosophila bocki. The sequence goes on from VNJY01003131.1 coordinate 50,617, forward strand.
CTTCCTCAGGCTGTCCCACCGTGTACTTCTTCGTCTTCTTCTGACGCTTTGGCCCCATATTTGCCTGTCAAACTGTCTTTATCAGCTGTCGTTGTCGCTGTCGCGACCGCTGCCAGCGTCGCAGTCATGGCTGCCGCTTCTGTTGCGACTGAGGCTGCTGCTGCAATTGCAATTTCGTTTCCGTTTTCGTTTTCGGCCATAATGAATTGACATTGTCATGTGTGTTTAATTTGGCGGCACACGAAAGGAGCACTAAACACTAAACGGAGGTGTGTATGAGAGAGCGAGTCGGCGCTCTCTCGCTCTCTCCTCTACTGATTTCCAATCCACTCAACTTTGTTAGGCGCTGTCGCTTTCTCTCTGTTCCTCTTGGTTCTCATATAATAAGGCTATCTTGCTTGCGCGCACCCACGAATACACACGCACGAGGCAGGAGCACACCCACACATGCAGCGACGCTGGCAGCGCTGACAGCGGCAGAGGACGAGGAGGAGCCGCTTGAAGCTGCTGCTGCTTGTTCTTCTTTGAACTTTGAGCTTCGCTTAAAGTTTATTCGTTTATAGTTTTTTTGCTCTTCCTTTCATTCCGCTGATAACTAATGGGCAAATGGCTGAATGACACGCTATACGAAAATCAAAATTGAACTTTACAAGTTAATCCTTTTGAGGTTCCACGCACACACACACACAGATACTCCTTCTGGGCATTCAAAATTCCATTTTAGAAATCAAAAAGAGAGATGGGTGTGCGGAGAGTGCCATGAAGAGTGGGAGAGAGGGAGAGACAAGTAGAGGGAGCCGAAAAGAGAGCGGCTTTGTCCGTGGCCTTCGGTTGGTCCTGCGCATTGGCCAACTCCGATTTGCGTAAGGTGACGGTCCTCCTCAGCCTTCTTCCATCCTCCCTTTCGCCGCTTCCCTTTCGGGCTTTCCCACCTCTTCCCCATCTCTACATCTTCCAGCCATTCCCAAATGGATGCTCAATTCAAAGTTCCAGCTACGCGATTTCATTGTCATCGCCAATTGCCGCTGCCCGCGTCGTACTTCTTTACATACATACATATGTACATATATACATAATACGTACATTGGACTATAGTCACGTTGTTCGGCTATATTTTGTGCATGCAAAGGATATACGGATACGGATTTACCGGTCGGCCTCGCAAGGCTAACCGTTCGATTTAAAAGGGAATCAAAGGAATAGCTCAATTTCACTATTTTCTATTGAGCTCTCATTTGAAAATATCTTTTCTCTTTTTATTATCGAGCACCCTGAATTTTTTCTCTTTGATTACAGGATCATGATGGAGTAATGTAAGGCCTCTTAAGAGAAAGAAAAAAAATGCGTAGAAATAAGTTTGCCATAATAGAGCCTGACTGTGACACACATACACACCCTCACGCATCCATCACACAGATACACGACAGCACACACTTGAATAACGCTCTCACAGATACGCGGATGCGAAAGCGAATGGGGAATGCATTCTTTGGCGCTGATGAACTGACAAATGAATTGGCCTAGGCAACCGTAACAGCTGCTGCTCCACTCCTCATCCTGGATCCTTGGGCCCTGAGACCAGTAGCCTTTAAGCCTTTAAGTCCGATTCCTATGGCGGGATTTACTAGGGATCACTCTTGAGGCCCCGCGGACAACTCAAAAACATATTGTGCATGCCAATTAATTTGAATTGCCATGTTTAATCCAGCTAATTGGCATCTTGGCTTATAAAGTGAAGAAAATGTATTGTAATTTGGAATATATATCAAGCATACTTTATTTCAATATGTTTTTTTTTTTTTAATAATTTACTTAAGTTGAAAACTTATCAAAGAGAGAATTATTATTGGGAATTGGCATTTTATCCTATATCTGAACTAGAACTAGATGCGAGAGAAAAAGCAAACCTCAAAAGTTGGCAATAGTTATTTTTATCCACTTGGAAAACTGTATGCAAACTGCTTAAAGTTTGTAATAATATATAAAAATAAAAATTCCTTCCTAAATTGTATAAATATTTTACGATAACTTTTTTAGAGGAGACTTCAGTCTTTTGGCTCAGTGCACCAAAGCAGCTTTAGTGAGAAAACAGTCAACAACTTGTACCTGTAAAATCCCATACAACGGAAACGGCAAAAGCCCCGCCAAAGCCTTATTAAGGAGTCCACATACACTCATTTAAATAAATTAATGCATTGTGTTCGTATGTGTGCGTGTGTGTTTTCCCAGCGAGATTGCAATTCCAATTGCCTTCATCATCAATGGGAGAACATCGCACCTAAGTCCACACATTCCACATCCTGGAGTGCCCAGAGTGCCCATCCTTTACCCATCCTTTAGAATTTATCTCCACACACCGACACACACACACATAATCCTCGCTGGCGTTGTCGAGTCCGACCCAGATATCAAATGGAAATGTCAACGCAAACGACAGATAGTCAAAATGTTGTCATGTCGGATTTTGAATAATTCATTGAAATGAAAACTTTATGCATTTGTCAGCCATTTGCCATTCCGGAATCCCCTTAGCCTCCGCCTTGCCTTCGCCTTGCCGGGCTTTTAATATCGAAATATATATATTTATATATATATATATATATCTAAATACCGTTTTGGATCCATCTTCAGCGCTGGCTTAGGACCTTCTTCATTGTGTCTCTGTGCCTCCGATAAATACGAGTACAACTACTTCGATGAATATAAGGATGCATTCTTCCTTATAATTTCCAGGAATTTTTTTTTATATTTTCAGATTTTCTAAGATATATTGTTTTCTAACATTTTGAATTCTTTCGATAACATATCGTTTTTTCCCCATTTTTTTAAAAGTGAAGTGACGTCTTAAAGCCCACAAAATGTGTGCCTGACACAACAAATTGACTGACCGACCTCCGCCGCTAAGAGCTGCCCAAGATCTTGCCGTATAAATGAATCATAGAGCGACCTGGTTGCACCACAGGTGCATGGCCTCAAAGACGGGACATCTGGTCGCAATAATCGCAGAGCCGAAACCGAGTCCGGTCCGTTCCGGTTCGATTGTACCCGTACACCTTGGCAAATGACTCAGAACAGCTGTAAGTGGATTCGTTTCGCTGCGAGGCGACCTTTATATTGTCAGCGACGATTCCGTGGCCATTCAAGTGGATAGGGGTCCGGGTCCGGGTCCGGTCTTTAGTCTTACGGCTCGGGGACAGTCCGCTAAAAGTGCCTCTTGTCATATTTTATTGATGGACACTTGGGCAAACATCTAGAGTCGCCATGCATGCACTTGCTAAGATATATATATATATATATAAATATATATATATATGTAGGGGTTAGTATATATAATCGTAAAGAGCAGGGCATGCTACGCCTTATATACACGTTAAAAAAAAAATAGTTTGGGATCAGGATAAAAATTAAAGCGCTCTTCAATTTTATTTTTATTTAAACTTCCTAGTTACTCCAAAGATATGTATATCGATATTTTAATGATTAAACATTTATCGATTATTTTCTTTTCATTTAAACTTCTGTTACGTCAAAGATATATGGATATGTGTAATGGTTTATCCATGAACGGTAAAGCTTTTTGGTTTCCTCGATAAAACATTGTTCGATTTTTATCGATTAATTAAATTTCGATTTTTTTAAAAAGATTTTTATCGAAATAAAAAAATTTTAAATCTAACAATTCTTATGTTCCCTTTATTTTTTAACTTCCAAATCAATAATTCATATTTATGCACATTTTTTCGCCAAGTGCAGCCAGGCATTCGAACGGAAAACTGCAGTCCGCGGGGTCTTCGACTATTATCATGAAATTTTAAAAAGTTCCTCGTCTATTTTTCGCCGCATAATGCCGAGGCAATAAGTTATTGGGACTATTGAGGCCACCTGGCCAGCATTTTTCACAGTACAAACACAGTCCAGGACTCTGGGCACTAGCAGCACCTTTCGCTTTCACTCCACCTTTGTGTGTGTTGGTCCTTTGTGCCGTGCCAGTCCGGTCCTGACAGTTGATAGTTGACTTGGTCGATTGAAAGTCCTCGAAATGCGGACATATGGACAAGGACGTGAACGTGTCACTGAAGAGAGAGAGGGTAGCTCAAAGGAGTCGTATCGTGTTGGCAAAGCAAATAGAAAGCCTTAAATATTTTAGATGACACCCCGTAATACCCATTGGGAGCAGCAGTCTGACTGCATATATATAATATTTATCATCATCTAAATATGCACGCATGTGTTGTTCTCTGCCCATTTGCATACTGTTTGCCTTTCGGCTTTCAGGTTTTCGTATTTGTATATATATACTATATAAGTGTGTGTGTGCATCGATAATTCATCTGAGGACCCCTTGTTCCGTTCAGTTTCTGTTCCTTTTCAATGCCTTATTTGCTTTATATTGCATATGCCATTAATTACGTTGTGGCCATTGTTTAAAAAGCCAGCTCTATATAGAGTCTATATATATCTGATGTAATCAAACAACAGACGGGGCTCAACGATGAACTCCGGAAATCAAGGCATAAATTATGGCTTCGAAAAAGAAACCATTTTGACCCTGAAATTTAACAATTCGATTTTTCAAATATATATATATACAAATATATATAAATAATGATGATGAGACTATAGAAATCGGTGGTGCTGTAAACAATATATCAAAGCATAAGGCAGACACCTTTCGATTTCAAACACTTGAGCGAACTCTATGTTTTTATGGGCGTCTTGTTCAGATTCAGATTCGTATTCAGATATAGATTCGGATGATAAAATACCCAAATAGCGCCATATAGACCCTCTTTAAATGATTTCTGTTTGTTTGTTTTTTTTGTTTGTGTTCGGTTGGTGGGAGTCGCCTTTGCGATGTGTTTTGTGTCTTGTTTCTGGTTTTTTTTTTCGCACATTTATTTTGTGTTATTGCTTTTATTTCCCCCCTTCCCTACAAACGGGCTTACTCTCGGAGAATCCTGCCCAGGGGTATATTATTTTGTAGTTTCTAAAATCTATCATTATTATTATTATTAAATTATTAAATTATTATTAATATTGAGTATTAAAAATGTGTAAGAGTTTAGGTGTAGTTAAATGAGAAAATTCATATTTTATATACTCTTGGGGAATATTAAAACTACATTTTTTGTGTCTCACAAAAGCCCTTCCATATTTTAATCATTAAAATTCTGTTTTCGATTTCATGTTATTTTTTTAATTTATCCAATAAATGTATTCAATAAATCTATTCAATAAATCTATTTAATAAATATACCAACAAAATATAAAACTATCCTGCTACCACATGTCGTATGAGTAATTTCGTTTTCAATATTACTCATACGCCACATAGACGGCAATTCTTTACTGTTCTACTTTTTACTTATAGATTTCCTTAAATTTAAAAATTTTTTAAAACTCACAAATATTTATCAATTAAAGAAAACACAATTAAAGAAGAATTTAAAATTTAATATTAAGCATACGCCCCAGCATATGACAGCAATTTTTGTTTTATATATATTTATTATCCTTATTGGATTTTTTTAAACTCTTCTCTCCAAAAACCAAAATTATATTTAAAAATAAAACAAAAATAATTCCATTACGTATGAGTAATTTGTTTTTTAAATATTAATCATACGCAACATTGACAACAGTTTTTAAATTATTTGTTTTTTTCATTGATTTTCTTAAGTCTTTTTTCGTAAATTTTAATAATTTAAGAAAAGAGATAAGGAACTAAAAATTAAAGAAAAGCTAAAGAAAAAAGATGAAATAAATACCGTTTGATTAATTAATAAATAAATTTATAATCAACTCATTGATTGTAATTCCTTAAACTGTGTTTATTAATTAAAATTAATTATGAATTAAAATTAATGCAAATAAACTTTAAATTAAATAACAAGCAGGTTATTTAATTCTTAAGAAAAATTCATTAAATTTTTCTGATTGACCTTTGTAAGATTTGTGTGACTTTTTGCACATTTTTTTTTAGGGTACCAAAAGTTTCGTTTCTCAAACATTTTCCCCCCAGAGAGGAGCTCCATCTCGCGCGATTTGCTTATTTGCTTCTTATGTTGTTTTCGCTTTTGTTATTTTCTGCAGATGCTTTGCTCTGGTTGAAAATAACTTCGAATCGCTTAAGAGAGAGAGAGAAAGGCACCCAGTGCCGGAGAAGAAACCCGGAGGAGCCCGGAGGAGACAAAAGAGCGCGCGAGAGAGCGCCAGCGATTTATTTATTTTTATAGTCTCGGACGCGGGACACGTGGAAGCCGCCAAACCAAATGGCAAATGGAAATGGCTGAGATAAGCTAGATACGTCATAGTTTCTTAACGCTTGCACTGAGCGAAAAATTTAAATAAATTTAAAACTTAAAAAATCACAACTTAGGGCAAAAAGTCCTATTTAATATAAAAAAAAAAAAATAATCGTGCTTAATATCTTAACGAAAATATCGAAAACATCGATTTGTAGAATTAATCGAATTTTTAAATATACAAAAAATACCAAATTTATTATTAAAATATAGATATCTAAAATTTGTATATTTTCTATTCCCTTTTCCATATAAATTGGCCCTAAATTGTAAAATCAATATCAATTTATTGTACATTTATCGTAGATAAATAGTAACATATTAAAAAAAAAATTTAATAATACTATATATCGGTTTATGGGCAACCGCGGCAAATATCAATATAATATAAATAACATAACGAATATATCGTATTTTGTAAGTTTAAAAGATCGATTTATTTTAAACATCGTAAATGTTGCGATACATATTGATATTTCTGTATTTTTCAATATATTCACTGTTTTCTAATAGAAAAACAGAACATTTGGATAGACGTTGATAAAGATTTCCAATTTTTTTAATTTTCCAGTAGATCTCATTTACATTTTTTTTCGAGTGTATATGCCTAGGTTACTTACCAAAATCGGTCGCTCGTTGGCGTAGGACAACTTGCGTGTGTTGCGCAGCGTTTCCAGCCAAAGGGAGTTCCTGCGCGCGGCACTCGTGGCGCCACCGACGCTGCCCGTTCGCGTCATTATTGCGGCGGCCGCGTTCAGCGGCGGCGGCGGCGGCTGGGACGGAGCTTGTAACATGGACATGGGCGGCATTAGCGTCATCGATTGCGATGGCGATACGGAGGGAGAGGGTGAAGGTGAAGGAGTTGGAGAGGGGGTGGGGGTGGGTCTTCCCCTGGTCACCGGCGGCGGCGGCGGCGGCAATGACGTCGTTAGGACAACGTTCGCCGGCGTGGGCGGCTGCGGTGGCATGGCCTTTGTGGCTAGGCATTTATGGTAAAAATCAGGCTCCTGATTGCAATCGTTCGCCATGCAAAAGGCCGGCGACATGCTCTGCTCCGCGGATCAAATTGATGAAGGAAAAAGGCCTCAAGGATCGCAAGGATATTGCTGGATCTCTTGGCCAAAAATGCTAACAGTTTTGCTTTAATTCTACACTTCCTTTAAGCATTTAGCCCGATTTTTCACACACGTGTTTTTCTTTATAAATATTTTTTTGAAAAGCAGAGAACTATATTTTAATAAATTAATTATATTCATACAACATTTTTGTACTCTTCGAATTCCCACAGAGATTTTCATAGAAATTAACGTTGTTTATATTTTTTTTTAAATCGAAATTGCTTTGTTTATTTATTTTCTTTGGCAATTTTCACATTTACTTGCTTTTCTTGGTTTGCATTCGCATTTAATTATTTTTTTAAAACAGGTTTTAAAGCCTTTTTCTATGTATAGGAAAAGGATAAACCTATTGAACACTTTTCACAGATATAAAAACTAGAAAAAAAAAATGTAACACGAACCGAAGCAGACGAAAATCTGCTCAGATTTGATTTGATTTTGATTTGAATGCGAATTATTTTGGGGCAATTTTTCGACTGCGTAATTGTCCAGAGAATGTAAACAGATCGGAACGGGAAGCAGACACAACACCCGTTCACTTCCAGTATTTAATGTACCGATCCAATGCGATCCGAACCGAACCGAAGCAAGATCTGGAGATGCGAATCTCTGGATCTTGTATGTACTATATTGGAGAGAGAGTGATCCCTTCCGACGACGACGCACAAATGGCCGGCCTACCGAACATTTTATTTATGTATATGCCCTGCCTCTTTGCTTTTTTATATGCCAACCAAAGCCTCAACCTCAACGATACCCTGTATATAAAATAAGCTGAATTTTGGTATGGTTACATATAGTGAGCTTAGCTATATATTTACCAAAAAGTAGAGCTTTATCAATAAAACTGCGACTTGTATATAATTTTATATATACAAGCATATAATATAATATATTATATATTATATGAGTATATATTTATATCACAATTCAATATTGATCTGAATTTTGGTATGGGAATAGAGGTTGCCCTTATATGGCCTATGGTCAAGATAACGCGTTTTTGTATGACATACATATACCATGGTTTTTTTATAAAAACCTACCTAACCTTATTGCCTATATGATCCGAATTTTGGAATGGTAGAATATAGCTATATATTTACCAGGTTCAAAAGGTCATTGATAAAACTGTGACTAAATTATTATTATATATGTGAATAGTATATATAGTCTAATTTCTAAATAAATATTTATTAATATTTAATATTATTCTTTTAAATTTAAAGAAAATTACTTTTTAGAGTAATACCCCACCGTTTAGCACGCTTTAAAATGTTGTGGATTGGATCCCAGGTATGCGAGTGGAACCCATGTGGAGGCAAAGCAGCAGGTGGATAATAATAAGTGAGAGAGGCGAGAGGATTAGTGAGAGAGCGGAAGAGCGGTTGAGGCAATCAATCGATGAGAGAGATATCCGCTAAGTTGGGAAGCATTCAGTGGTAGGATTGTGAGAATCAAACACCTGATCGTGCCTCTACGTCATGGAAATGAACATTTTGTATCTGCTCAATCGAGGAAAATGTTCAAATGTTAAATGCTTCCTGCTTGCCACTTAATAGATGATTCCCAAGAAAGCAAAAAAATAACAGAGAGAAGGAGATTGGAATACCCCGTAAATGACTACAGAATTTCCTACCCAAATAATACTTTTGATTTAAAATGAATTGTTAGTTTTAAATTCAGGAAAACAAATTTTATAATATTACGTAATATTGTTGAAATAGTAAGATAAATATATTTTAACAGATACTAAATTCTTATAATATTATAAATTGCTTTCCATATTTCTTCAAAAATATATCTTATATATTTCCAGCACATTTATATAGCTGGAAACCTTTGACTAAATATTTTCTTGTGGTTATTATAATTATATACGTTTTTGCTTAAATAAATTCGAACCTCTCCCATTGATTACACTCGAAAATGTAATTATAATTAATATCAGTAAATATTTATATTTTTATATTAAGTATTACTAATCATATTTCCATAACGGTGCTTGTGGAAAATACAATACGGTGCTTGGCATATGGAAATATGTTTGTATATTTTTTCAACTACATCTCACCTGCGGCGATAGATCATCATTATCGCTTAATATTTATAAATAAACTAATGGAACTAGGCAGCTACACACATTCAAAACGGATGCAAAGCGGAAGTGGATGTGGACAGTGGAAGTGTGGAAGTGTGGAAAATGGAGAGTGGAGATTTCAGTTTTTCAGAACCGTTTTTGTGAGATTTTTAGGGAAGATTAAGTTAGAGGCAGTGCAGGCTAGGAAGAACTGAACCGATTGCACATTGGGGAGCATTAGCATTAGCATTTGCATTGTTGCGTTTGTTTTTGGTTGTTATCGATAACAGAACAAACTACTTGACCGCTGGGAGGCGGGAAGGTCATAGCTAAAGCCATAAGTGAGCGAATATCCCGTATTTTAGTAATTTTAATTATTATTTATTTAAAGTATTAAAAAAAATTAAGAAAAAAATAAAAGTGAATTTAAAATCATTTTTTTTAAATTTTGTTACAAATTTCTTTGAGTTCTTTTGGACATTTTTTAATACATTTCATACTCTATGTTTTATTGTTTTCTTTCGCTCACTTAAGGCTTAAATGCGGTGCCATTGGAAATGAACTGTTTTAAGTTTTTATTTTGGAATTTTGGAACTACGATGGTTTAATATTTTTTGTTTTTTAACTCATTTTAAATATTTATTTACACATTAAACAAAAAATTGTTATCGTTGGCAAAATGGGACTTTTTGTTTTGTTGTTTTTTTTTTTGGGGTAATTATTTATAACGATTTTTGCAAATTAAATACCATTTTGGAGCATTGAAGCGTTTCGTTAGTGGCCTCGGTGAAGGCCCTTCGAAGGCGCAACTTTCGGCTTTCGGACAAGGTGCGAGGCATTAGAAGAACGCCCTGAAGAGATCAGATTGCGAGAGTGGATGCGATAGCAATTAGTACAGTTGAACAGTTAGACAGAGTTTAAGTTTAAGTTTAGGTCTTAGTTAGTTTAGTTGCTAGGCTAAGTTCCTGTTTCTTTTTTTTTTTTTTTTTGAAGGAAAACACTTAGTAGACATAGGATCTGGTGGGATATATGTATATAACAGCGAAGGATACATAGGAATATGAAATATATATATACTCGTACATAAATATCCTACAGATAAAGACAGTGCGTTGTTGCCAGAGTGTCGGGGTGATATCGATTATGAAATTGAAAAGAGATTTTAGAGAGATTTCGATTATTTTAGGAATTACTGAGAAGTATTTACAAAGAATTTTAAAAGGATTTAATTATAAATTTTAAGAGAAATATTTATAAAGATTTTTAGAATTATTTAAGGTGAGATTTTTGATTTATTAAAATAAATTTAAAATATTTTGGGATTTAAGAGAGATATTAAGAAGTATTTAAACCGAAATTTTAGAAGATTTAGTTTTAGATTTTAGATTTTAGAAGAAATTTTTAGAAAGATTTTTTTAATAATTTAAGGTGAGATTTTGATTTATTAAAAATTCTAAAATAATATTTCCATTGCAAGTTTTCTATTATTAAATAATTTATTGATTAAATTCTTATTAAATTTATATTATAAATCAATCCAAGACCCCTCATACCCTGACACAACGCCCTGCTCAGTTATATATGTAAGTACAGATAGCAAACTGGTTCAAAAGGATATATAGGATATATAGAAATACAATTGAAACTACATAGATTGGTATTCAGAGACAAACTTAGTATATACGATATGCGATATATATACGATATTTCTATGGACTATATATACGATAAAGAAGACGAATGATAGGGTTCCAACAAATATTTAATAATTAAAATAGCGAGTGATAAATGTAGATGAAAAGTTTATTGCAATGTTGCATAATTAAATGTCAGAGAGCTTTGAAACAATAAAAACAACATATGACAAGGGGAAATGCGAAGCGGAAAGCGGAAAACGGAAAAGCGGACAACCGGAGACAATTGAAAACTTGAAAATACGTTACGCGAGCTTTCGCATTTACAACCAGAAAAGCTCTAGTAGATAGTATATAACTTAAGCTTTGAGCGAAGGGGTGACACCAAGGGAATTGCATATTAAAATGCGTGTGTTTTCTTTATTTTCTTCATTCGTGTTAAATGTGGCTTGAAAGCTCTTAAGCGCGCCGATTTCCCATTTGATTTTTCCCCCAGCTATCTTCTCTATTTTCTCTGTTTTCTTTTTTGTATGAAAAGCTCTCGCAAAGCTTCCATAAATGTTTTACCGCTTGGCGTTTCTCCCCAGACTATTTGCCGAAAGTCAGACAGACAGACCCAACGCAATTATCTATAAAGAAATGAGGAAAATGGGGGAAAATGCTGGAAATTGGGGGGCGGGAAAATAGGAAAAACGCGACGGCAAATGTCAAAGAGTGAAAACATTCATCAATCATGGTAAGGTCACTCTTCCAGCATGAAGAAAGCAATATTATTTTCGTCTATATATAATATATATATTTTTTTCCTGGGTTTTCCACGGTTTTTCTTCATTTTCTTTACTTTTTTTTAGGGATATTTATGGAAGACAGCTAAAGCAGAAGCAGCAAAAGTTCAGACATTTTGGGCGTAAATTGATATTAATTATAATTATATTCCCCCCGGCATTGGGTACGAGAGATGAAAGTAATGGCCTTGCCTAGTGCCCTTTGGTATTTCTGTATTTTCTGGCGGGGGACGATTTAACAATTCAATTGGCACATGAATAATCAAACACAGAAAACAGAGCCTTAATTATGGGAAAAAATATATATATCGGAGCCTGAAGAATCTCCAGCACTTTTCCCACTCCTTCATCAAATTTCGTGTAAACAAAATATTAAATTATGCTTAAGAAAAACAAGAAAAAATAAAATAGTAATAAAAGCAAACGAAATAATTGTTGAGCCAACGCGGCGTATGAGCAATATTGATTTTCCCTAATTGGATTTTAGCGCGCGAAAAACGCAAACAGTCAGAACAAGAAATAAATTCAACGAAAAACAAAAATAAAACCAAAAATAAAAAAAAAAACTAAGCCAAATAGGAAAAACTACAAGCAAATCATAGCAAATAGCTTCAGTCCAGCGTGTGTTTTTATGATTATTAGAAAACATCTCGGAAATAAATAAACTGAAATCCGAGACTGGACATAAAAAACATCTTGGTGTTTATGGCGATGAGTTATGGGCAAACGATTTAGCATCTCTGCCGGGCATCTATCTCTCTCTGTGTGTGATGAATGAGATCTTTATGGGCCATACAAATGGGGATTGACTTTTTGGTAGTTAAAGAGCTACTCTAGTTGTATTTTTATGATCTATAAGCAGTTTTTTACCATTTCTTTTAGAAATATCTGGGCTTTAAATGCTTTATAAATAAGCATGGCCACACTCTTCTACATCTCTCTCTCCAGCTGGCCACATTATAATTAAAAATTGTAAGCAACTTGTAAGATTTTTAAGTAAATATAAACTTTAGTTATATCTGGGCTTCGGCTTCAGTGACTTTATAATACCACAGGGTTGAAAGTTTTAAACTTTTTTTTAAATCCGGCCACATTTTATTTTACAATTTTAGGTAATTTGTAAGGTTTTTAAAAAATATTTTTAAAAATGTATTAAGTTTTGATGCTTAAAAAGTTATCTAGTTTTGCCCATTTTCTAAATGCTTTCTTGCTTTGATAACTTATTGCCTTAGTTGCTTTATAAGTAAACCAGGCCACACTTTTTTAATTTTAATTAATTGGTCACATCAAACGAAGAATATTTAATAATACGCTGTTTTTAAGGCTTCTTTGTTTATATTAAATTTTATTTCATAAAACTTACTTAATTAAATATACAAGAAAAAAAATTGCATAGATTGGTCCTGCCTGCCTTTCGAGATATGCAAAGGATCTGGGAATTGCTTGTATGAACACAACATCCATATATTATATAGATATATATTTATATATAGTGCGCTATTCAGTGGCTACAAAACAACGACTTTACACGATACGGGTAAATACTTATGTAGATATATATTATATGTAGATGGGGTTACACAAGGGACATTAATGATTTATGGATTTAATGTACAAAGAACTTCTTAGGGATGTATACCGATTTCAAAATCACATCGAAAATATCATAAAATTTGATTTCGATATCGAAAAATACAGCATTTAACGTTAAAATATAAAAAAAAGAATTATTTTAATTATTTTTCTCTTGTCCGACTTAATATATCAAATAAAATATTGATTTATCGCTCATATATCGTAACGTTAAATGTGGAAAATCGTATAAATACATCCCTAGGTAGTACTAGAGACGCAATTAGGTGCTTCGCTCATATTTGTTGAATATTATAATTAATTTAGTTAATGTTTAAACTTGATAAGTAGCGAATGTAATGTCTCTGAGCATCTGACGATTAAGGAAACACTCTGTGGGACACTGTGGGACATTGAAAACTTGATTTCATTGGCCACTCACCTGCTTGAAGGGCCGCATGCCCCCGTTGATCCTCAACGAGTCCGCTGCAATGCCAGCGATGCCATCGCCGGAGCTCTCCCGGAGCTGCTTCAGCGACACATTGGGCACCGTGTGCGAGTGGGAGTGCGAGTGTCCGACGCAGGCGGAGTGGGGGCCACAGCAGACAATGGCCGTGGTGCTCGATTCCGGCTGTGAACTCTGCCGGATTATTCGGGATCCGTTCGTGGGCGAAGATGTGATAAGGACTGGAGGTGGCACCTGCTGTTGCTGATGGACTACTTGGAGCTGGTGTTGGTAGTGTTGATGCTGCTGCTGCTGTTGCTGTTGTTGCAGCTGGAGCAGCATGGAACCACTGAGATTTCCCTGGCCCTGGAAGGCGCTCTTGACGCTGTCCCGCGAGGCGCTCCTATCGATCTGCCCGCGATCCGCAATGGAGCTGGACATGGGCGTGGTGGAAGCACGACGGCTGCAGTTGCGGCATGCCCGGCACCGGCTCGGTGCGCTGGGCGGTATGCTCGAGGCCAGATTCTGATATGATGATGTGCCCAAATTGGGATGGCTACCAGGACCGGGACCTGGTCCGGGTCCAGGACTGGGACTATGGCTATGACTATGGCTGTGACTATGGCTATCGCCGGGCTTCAGGCTTAAATTCATAATTGATATGGTCTGTGGTTGCTGTTGTTGTTGGTCGTTGGTCTGGTCTTGGTCCTCTTCGTGAACTTCGATGTCAGGCACTAGGCTTGTCCGGAGCAGTCCCTGCTCCACATCCTCGTCGTGGGGATTCGTTATGCCACCACCGCCGCCGCTGCCGCCACCGCGCATACTCTCCTCGGAGCCCATTCTCGCTTGCTGCGACTGCTGCGGACTGGTCAGATATGTGGAAGTCCGATCCTGGCGCATCAGCGTTGGCTTGCTGGCCTGTGTGCTACCAGCTCCCGAGCCCGTTCCCGTGCCCGAACCCGCCACAGAGCCCGCACCAGAGCCTGTGACGGATCCGGTGGCGGAACCCGTGCCAGAGCCCGTCGAGGAGGTGGAGGTGGCGCCGGTTGGTCCATTGGTTGAGCTGCTTTTCACCTGCCGGAGCAGCGCCGTTCGTCCGCCGCCGACGCGTGACGGATTTGGATTTTGACTTACCAGCAGCGAGTCCGTCTCCTCGGAGCTCACGTAGCCCGAGTTGGCGGTGTCGTTCAGCTTTTGAATTGACATCTGCAAAAATGGGAAATGAAAAGGCCAACATTAATCATTTGAAGGCATGGTCACTAAAACTTGCTAGGAATTTCCTTATTTAAATTTGAATTCTCACCATTTTAAAATTTAAAATAATAAAGCTGACTTAACCTTGATTCTGGAAAACGTTGCAAGTTATTAATATAAATATTCATTAAATAATAAAGATGTTGATTTTGTGTTTCGACAATAGGCAACAGTGCGTATGAGTGATGCTCTCAATAATGCGTATGAGTGATGTGATTGAGTATGCTCTTCAAAATACTCTTTAAAAACAAAACTAATTTTGAGCTAAAACCCAAGGAAAAAACACAATAACAAAAAAGAGTTAAGCCCTCATAAAATGCAGAACAAATCGAAGGCCAATCGAGGCTCAGAAGGGATGGAAAAAGAGGTTCGAAAGCTGCGGCCAAGCTTTCCGGGGCCAAACCATATAGTTTCAAGAAGTTGGACATTGACAAAGAACTGATAAGCCACAAAAGCTTTAAAGCCACCAGCAACCACGTGTGGCAAGGTGGGAAAAAGCTGTGGTTGACCGCAAGTCACCTATGTGTAAAGGGGGAAATTACCCCTCACCAAAAAACAAGATGGAAAGAACAATTTGAAACAACTTTCAAAAATGTAACAAATTAAAATCAATATTTCAGCTATAAATATGAACGAGAATTGTAAATTATGCAGGCCTGGTTATGCAGAAGTTCGTAAGGCAAAAGAGAGAAAAGCAATGCAGTTGAAGAAATTTTACTTTATTTTGAATATGAAAATAAAAAAAAATACTGCAGAAATAGCACTATTAAATAACTTAAAGGCAAACATGGTCACACTTGCTAAAGTTTTCTGCGAGATGGTCATACTTTATTTTTAATTTCTTAATATTTGTTTTCCTTTTCTTTATTTTCCAGTGAACTTTTCTAGTTTCATTTTGGACAAAAAAAAAGGACAATTGAGGCACCTGGTAAAAATGTGAAAATTTGAACACCTGCAGAGCAATGGGTTTTTGCCCTGGCATATACCATATATACTATGTATATATATATTACAGGTACATACAGTACGGAAGACATATATAAATCCATTATACGTTTGCATGTCGAGCGTGCCGCTAATAATAGTTGGGGGGCCCCACAGTCCACACATAACAGACGACTCCGTGCCAGGCGAAACGCCATAGATACATAGATACAGATACGTAGATACTTAGATACACAGATACAAATGAGAATGTGAGGATTACAGAGCAAAAAATCGTAATTTTTATAACTATGCATTTATTTATTAATTTAAATTGAATTAAATATTATAAATAAATAAATAAAATGAATAGTTATACAAGTTTATTTATATAAAAAATGAAAAAATTAATCGATTTATTTGTATATTTAAACAATATAATATTAATCGAATTTTTTGTTTGTTTTCTACCTTTATTAGTTATAAAAAATAATCGAAAATATATTTATATGTTTATTTCATATTTAAAAAATAAATATAATATTTAAAAAATAAATATAATATTTAAAAAATATATATTATATTTAAAAAATAAATATTATATTTAAAAAAATAATAAATATCATCTTTAAAAAATAAATATTTTACTATTTAAAAAATAAATATTATGTTTTAAAAATAAAAATTATATTTTTAAATAATAAGTATTATATTTAAAAAATATATATTATTTAAAAAATAAATATTATATTTCAAAAATATATAACATCATTCGATTTTATGGTTAGGAGATTTTAGTTGAATTTTTCCTAGTAGGCTTAAGAAAATATTTTAAAAAGCAGAAAAGAATATTTACAATTTTACGATCTAGTGAGCCTAGACCTTAATTTGCCCTGCCTGTCATGTGACCTAGCTAGACGAGCTCCCAACGGAGCTCAGTTTCTATCAAAACCCCGTACCGGCAACATCAAAAAAAAAAAAACCAATTATCTAATTTTTAAAATTTTTGGTCAACAAGATTATATATTTTGTATTTTGTTTTTTAATCTTAGGCTTAAGCATAAAGTGTATAATCTAGATTAAGTTCCAATATCTTAATCTTAAGATGAACCACAGGTGTAAAAGGAACCGCACAAACGCAGCACAGAAGCTTAATACAAGACACACACACGCTAACAATGGATGCAAATGGGAAACGCCCCATATAAGTAATTAGGAGAAGCTGTAAAGGAACTACAACAATAACCAGAACACCAATCATACCAACAACCACAAATGCCGAACAAACAGGAGATCCTTAAAACGAACGAAAAGGGGCCTTTGGGGACACATAATGTATAATGTCAAGAGCATGCTTTTGAAAATAACGATAACGGAGGTACGAGGGTAGTCATCATGGATAGAAGTCAGTTGAAGATCAGGAATTAGGGACGAAACCAAAAAAAAAATAGCAAAAAAGAAAAAACGAAGAAAAAAATAGTAAAAACGGAACCTAGAAAAAAAAAAAAAAAAGGAAAACCAACACCTAAAACACAAAAAGACAAGTATAAAAATTATGATGCGCGACATAAAAATCAAGCGAAAAGTCCCCCCACAAGGATCCTTCGAAACGGTAACCAGGATCGGAAATCCATGGTGAGTATCAACGATTAAAATTTAATATTTAAAGTATATATCAATAATGGAAATCCTAATTTTTAAATACTAATAGTGCAACTTGAACTGAAGCTGGTCTAGTGGGAAGGCAAGACTGCAACAGCGATCCTATCTGTGGGGTTTCACTTTATATTTATTATTTGGCTTACAAAAATACACTTAAAAAAATATTTGGTATTTTATTGGGTCTCTTTTGCAAAATTAATGAGGGACTTGTTTGAAAACCAGACCTATTGTATGCTCTCGGCGAGATTAGAGTGCTTTCCAATATCAAATCAAATATTTCTATTATAATTTTTTAAACAAAAACTTGTATTTTTTTTGTAAGCGTTCGTGTACAAATTGGGTTAAAATTCTTGGGGATGGCAAATGCAATCGCATTTGGGGCCGCAAATGAATTCAATTGTTTATGAGCGCCACCCTTGATGGGATTTTCTATAAATAACCTTTGATTGATTTGTCAGTCACTCTGGCTTTTCAGCCAAACAAAACACAAAAAACAAAATATATATATATAGAGTAGGGCGAGCTGAAAATTGAGTAACCAAAAGAAAAGAAGATTCCCACATAGATCCGTATCGGGGGAATAATTGATAAACATCTCTGCGGCTCTCGCTTTAATTCAATTCAATTCGATTTTTCGATTTCGGATTTCAGATTTCGGATTTCGCCCCGTTGAGTTCAGCTGATGAAATTTTAATCACGCCATTAAAATGATTGCTTTATCGCCCAGGCACGTACAGTGCGGCCCCAGCAGTGTAATTCATTTCGATTGCCTGCCGATTATCATCTCGTAAATATGTGTTAATTCGATTTCGGATTTCAACACTTTGGGTTTTTACTTAATTTATGAATATTAACCTGCCATATAATCAGCATTATTAGCTTGCTAAGGGAGGTTGGAATCATGGAAATTAATTATAATTAAAATCTACGTAAATCAATAACTGTCTCGCCTATACCTAAAATGTTAATTTACTTTTCCTGCTCGCAATGACCAATTAAATTCGATTGGTTAGCTCAACAACACACAAATCACGGTAATCCAAAATGTCGTCCAAACACGCTCTCCACAAAGTATTAAGCCATCAATCGTTTTTAAGGCCCTGAACCGCACTGTACTGGGCCTTAGTGTGAATGTCCTCGTCGATGGCCAGAGGACACATCCAGGACGCCGGGTGCATGGAATAAGTTGAGCCAGGAGCTGGTAGATGGTAGCTGGTAACTGGGAGCCCAGGTGACCCAGATGTCATTCGGCACTCAGGGCTAAAACATGGCCCGCAAACGCAGCTTGGCCAATAACAATAAAGCCAACAACACCGGTTAACACACGGGAGAGAGCACCTTGCTGCTGCTGCTGTCACTTTAGCACATTTCCCGTCAAATTACGCCCTTCTTGAGACCTTCAATTAAGTGAATTTTACATGAGAGAGTAAAAGCCACTGCAATAAGTTCAGCGAGGAGATGTTTTTTAAAATTAAACTAACCAAAAAGGTTTATTAATAAATAGAGTTGTGGCTTTACTAGGAATTTCTATTCGGTTTTGCTTTAGGGACTAAACGAAGGAAAACTAAGAACGGGCTCTCTCAGAGCTGATAATAGAGAGAGAAAGAGAGTTTAAATTAAACTCTCTCGTTCGCTACTAAATGAAACTAATAAGCTGATGTTGCTGCCTAGCATGGCATAGAGTATGAGAGAGAGAGAAAGTAGTGTTGAAAGAACGATAATGGTTTCTATTTAAATCGAAACAAAGAGAAAGATAAATAAAAAAAATAGAAAGAGCAAGAGAGAGATACAAAGAAAATGAGATCTTTTAAAAACCAAACAGTCTTAAAAGAGAGAAAATTGCTAAATAGAAAGATAGTGAGAGCAAGAGAGATAAAAAGAAAAGGAGATATTTTCCTAAAACCAAACAATCTTAAAAGAGAGAAATTGAAATCTTTTAATATTCATTCCCTTTTCCATCGAGTCTTCTTGCAACCCCATTGCCAGACTAGAATTCTTATAAAATTCTCAAGTTAATATATATAATTAGACAAAGGCTTAAGTAGCATTTGGCAAATCCGCCAACACTGACAATGCCACAAAATACAAAATAAATAATGGCCAAGGAATTTCTATTGTATAATGGCCCGGGTCTTCAGGCGGCTCCTGACAGCGTTATTTAATGGCTGGCAACCATGGCTTGGGAAAACCCTTCAATCTTCAATCTACAAGTCCGGAGCTGTCCGGACTCCGCGTGTACAGATAAAAATTTATTGCACAACTCAAAATCACGGGACCGGGAGGCCGGGTCCCAGGGTCCTTTGGCTTTCAGGCGGGACCCTCTACATAAATTTCATTCGCACAACACAAAAATAAAATAAAAAAAAGAAGAAAAAAACAGAAGGGAAAAAGAAAACAGCAAAACAAGAAAATCGTTAACTTGGCCCGGTTTTATCCTGTAGGCCAGGATAACACACACACAAATACTAATACAACAAAAAAAAAAAAAAAGGAGAAGACCACTCCACACCCAAAACTCACCTCAACAACAACACGACCTCGTTGCATTCGTCAAAAGCGCTGTTAGCACAAAAAAAAATAAATAAAAACAGCTGAAAATGGGGGAAAAAATATGGAAAAATATGGAAAAAGGATAGTGGAGGAGATGCCACAGGAGGGGTCACCCTCTAATTGCACGGAAAATCGTCGACAAAAGCCACCAAAAGATTAAAAACCTCAACCCTCAGGGCCTCTGGACCAACAATAATCTCAGAGCCAAGCTGCTGAGCCTAGAGTGGCCTTTGGTCCATGAACTTTAAAGGAAATTCTTCAAGGTTTATAATTAAGAATATGTATATTAAGCAACAAATTATGTTAAATTAATTATTAAAAATAATTCATTTCAGAATTTAAATTTAAATTCTATTTTTATATATTTTGCAAATGATGCAGAGTTCTATTAACAATTTTGTTTTTATTTATACTTTATTTATACACTTTATTAAAAAATTATATATTATATATATATTATCTTCCCCGTCTTACATAATTTAAAGAGACAACAATAGCAGCAACAAAAGATGTACCATTTCCTCGCTTAAAACACACACAAAGGCTGCTAATCCACTTCACAGCCCCCGGGTCCTAGACTTTGTCCTAAACTTGAATTGAATGATTGAAACACTTGCCTGGAGCAGCTCCATGCCTGCCAAGCTGTCTGGCCACTGAGAAGCGACTGCAAATCCTGACATTTTCGATATGGGTCTGACTTAACCCACCGCACCGTGTACAACGGCTGCCCCTGGCAACTCTCCATCACGAAGTGTCCAAAGAATAGTTGATGGACAGGCAGGCAGGCAGATGGTAGAGTAAAATACATGGAAAAGCCATCGTTTCTATACTCTCATTCATAATTTTATACCCTGGCAGGGTAATATACATATATAATAAATATAATAAATGAATAATGAATATAACAAAAAATAGCTTTTTATTATAATTCCCAACTAATTCTAACATCTTACGATTGGTAACCAAGCTGAATGTTAAGATAGAGTGGTGTCCTGAAGAAGTCGCTACCCTATAGACCCTATCTCTCTATTGTATCTTAGTGCTATGGGTTTATTACCTGGAAATAAATCTATTTTTAATAAAAAAAAAAAATAAATAAAAATCTTTGTGACTTACAAGCTTACCCTCCAATTTATAATACCCTTTGGCTAGGCCGAATCAAGTTAATGAAGCCATCAACGGAAAACCCTACTTACTTTACGTGTGTCAAACTCTGTGATTGCTGGTTGCTATTTATATATATATGTATAGACTATGGGATATGGTAGACATTATGCCCTTGGAGTTGGGGCTTATTCTTGCGTAATTCACGTGTCCCCGTTACCATTACCATTCCCATTCCCCCCAATTCCCAGAGAATCGGAAGGCAAAGAAATTGTTCTGACAAGAATTGACATTGCTATCCAAAAGTTGTCGGCACCTGTCAAGATGGATGCCACTGATATACCCGCATATACACATACACATATACGCATAGTATATGGTATATGGCATGCAATATAGTGTGTATTATAGACATCAAACAAGGCCCGATATCTTGGGCATCTCTCTTTTTCTCTACTGTGTGTAAAACAATTACACATGCCTGAGCATTTTTAATGGCCAAATGCGGGCGGACTCCACCACGCACTATGCTGAGTCATAAACGATTCTACCATTTTCCACATTTTCCTCATTTTCCTTTCTAATTGAGTGCGTATATACTTAACATATGCACACGGTATACAGTAAAGTTGGAAAAAATAATACCACAAGCTGTAAAGTATTTGATTTATTATGTGGTTTTTGGAATTATTTTCTTAAGGAGGTTAAAAGTGTCTTGTTTTTTTTCTATTATACGAATATAATAACGATTAATATGATACATCGACAATAAAGCGATCGATATCATATCGAAAATATCGATTATTTTAATCTGTTTTCTGGTTCTGGTTTCTGCGCCAAAATATTAAAAAATATATTGATTTGTGGCACTTAATTAACAACCGTAAAATATCGATTTATCGACTTTATAAATTATCGACCTATAAATTTTATAATATACTTTATAGGGCTTTTTTTATAGAAATTTGAAATTCCAAGTAAGTCCCTAGGTTTCGTATTCATTTAATATAAGCCCATAAACCTTTTATAATAATAAAATCAAAGAAAGCTAGCATTCTTTCAGATAATCTTAACATTCTAATCAATGTTTTTTTATTGTTGTTCCCGCACAATAGGGAAATTACCTAACCTCCCTCGGTACTTATCCAAGCGCCTTTTCTGTTCCGGCGAATACAATGCAAATTTGCAGTGCTATTATCCTGTCCGCAAGCGTATGCTTTGTGTACATGCTTATATAGACACATTAACAATGTTGGGACAAAAAAAAACACACACACACATACACAATAAAAACGATGTTTTCCTTTTTGCGCCGAAGTCGAAGCTGTTAATACCTTAATGCCCCCCAACCCGAGACCCGCGACCAACTGCCAGGCTTTTGAAAAGGGTATTAGCCACAGACTTTAGGTTTTGGGGCTCGAGGGTTGCGGGTTAAGGATTCTTCGGGTCTAGATAGACAGACGGGGAAATTGAATAAGCGAAGCGTTGGCAATATGGATATTCGGGTTCATTGCTTTGACATTGATGAGACAGGATACGGCTAGACATACACACACACACACACACACAGGGATGTGGGACAAGGGGGTTGGTCGAACAACGCACACTGTGAAAATTAAGGTAAAGTTAATTAAATCGGATGTGATTACCAGGAAAAATAAACATTCTAAAAGTATGCCGATATGATTTCGATAATATTCTTAAATATGATTAATCGAATTTTTATATATCGAAAAGGTACGAAATTTATCACATATAATTAATAAGTAAAAATGTTTAGCTTGAAAACAAATTACTAACATATCGCGTCTAAATAATTTAAGATGATGTAAAATATTAAAATATATCGTATTTAATTATTTACATTTTCTATTTAAATTAATAATTAATTTAATTTTACTAAATAAAAATTCTTCTTGAATACAATATATTTTTCCACTGGACAAGCACTCACAAAAAAGCACACACACGGGCGGACAGACGGGCGGACGGACATACGGACGTACGGATACACGGACAGACGGACAAGGACTGTTGATGGACTTATGTAAATTGACTATGCAAACTGTATAAATATTTGATCAGTTTTCATTCCACCTCGCGCACTGTTGGCCGCAGAAATAAATGTATTTTTAAGTAGATGCAACCGCCACTCACACATGCATATGTATATATACATACATATAATATATATATATATATATATATATATATATCCCTGTCATATATACGTACAAAATCAATCAAGAGTAAATGGACGCGTCAAAAATCAGCAAATGTGAAATACTCACCATCACACCCAGCATGGGCCAAAGGTTATGCGGGTCCTCCCACAGGACCCCAAAAAGCAAATGAAGCGAAAAACGAAAAGCGAAAACACGAAAAAGGAAGGTCGGGAGAAGAGAGCAAGAAGCGAGAAGAAAAGGAAAAGGCCCTCGGCCCGCAGGCAATCGATGAATTCATTTTTGGTATTCACCGAAATTGTTCAAACAATTATCGGTATGAATAAAAGACGTCCGAGCGTCCCTCTCTCTCTCTGGCTGGATTTTTATGAATAGCAATCTTGTCAGGCCCTAAAAAAGTCCTCTTACATATAAATGAAACTAAGTTCTCGGTTATTCATAAATTCGAGCGGGTGGGGGCCTGAAAGAGGCTGCTGGCGCACTGAAGTTGACTCAAGTGGTTTTGCTGAATTAATTATCGATAAACGAGATAACGATGGGCCCTTTTTTTATCAATATACAACAGAAAAAAAATAATAATAATAATTACCCAAATTTATGGACGTTTTTGTAGATAAGAGAAGCCCCTGCGAAATTATTACAAAAAGCTATTATTGGCCAATAGATTGACAGAGGTAAATGTGTATTGGCCAGCTTCTAATTCCAAATTAGCAATTGGTTGGGAATTTGTCTCATAATTCCCCAGAAAATACACAAAAGCCACATATAATTTTTGTAATTCAGACTTCTTAAAATGATTAAATGGCTATAAATGGTTAAATCATGTTTAAATACTGCTTAATAGTATGCTTTAACAATTTTTGCTGATTTTAAATCAATTTAAAAGACTCTTAAAAGTATGCAATGAAATATTTAATGTTATATATGATATATATAAAATATACATATATTTAAAATAAAATAATATTAATATGTTGACTTTTAATTAATAAATTATTTTATAATTTATATAATTAATCAATAATATCAACCCCCAAATTCGGCACAGTTTCGAGGCGTGCCTCAGCAATAATTAAATTTTCTTTCCGAATTTCCAAGAAAAAATATGGCAAGTAGAACGAACAAAGGCAAAATAAAATAAAGAAATTATGGCAATATGGAGAGCTCCAGTCAATGGTGAAAAATTAAGAAATCAGAGATGATGACTCGCCGGCTATGACCACAAACCATATATTTTTACACACATATATCCAACGTATATGAGGCAGACACTCGTTTACTCTCGGACACAAGCGAGTGAATCGTAATGAGTTTTGAAATGTACACCAGGACCGTTCGGTGTCATTACGGCCCCGACCTCATCACTGCCATTAGCATTCAAAGTCTGGCATATGTACTACCTACTCTCTCTCTTTGCTCTCGACAAGAATATCGGGACCGGGATGGGTCGGTTAATTGGAGCGCATGATTGATTACAGTTTCCATTAATTACGCTCACTTTGCTCGCTTTTTCTGGTCATTAACCATTCAGCGGAGGACTCTGGGAGCCACAAGAAGAAGAATAAGGCGTCGGGACAACGACGACGACGACATTTAAAATTCAAAAGATTAACGAAATAAATCAAGATTCGATCCGGAAATAAATGCAATTTTCCATTAGCCAAACAAAAAGCTACTTAAGATTCCCATGGGACAGATTTTTCGGGAGTTCCTGGTGAGCGTCTATAGATATTTCTGGGCATGAGAAAAATAGGAATGGGAATTGGGAACGGGACTGGGAAAGCAACTGGGAACTAAGTTCGGGAATTGGGTTCTATTTATGGCAAATTCCTACATTGCAGACGTATTTCACATTCAACACGATCGCTTCCTCCCATACAAGTGCAATCGGTATGAAACGAACGGAATGGCCGGGACTGGGACGTAACGGTACGTGTCGCACCGAGGGACGTACGGAATGAAACGGGAGCAATGTGTAGAAAGCGAAAGCAACAAAATAATTTGCAAAAAAAATGTGAAAAAATGCACAAAAAAAAACTAAACGAAAATGAATTTCAGGGGGAAATTGGAGAATGTTTCAAAGTGTTGTTGTATTCTTTTTCATAAAAAGTTTATTTGATGTATTTTTGGTTAATAGGTTGAAAAATAAGCACAATTGACATTCTATTTACAATAGTTGTGGGGGTTTTTTCACATTATTTTTGTATTTACATATCTAGTTTATGGTCTTTGTTATTTACAATAAAAATAAGAAATGTCTATTTTGGGCTTTATGTTATGGTTTTTGTTTGGGGGAGGGTAATTAACAACTACTATTCTTTTTTAGTGCCTTTCGAAACATGAAAAGAGCTATGAACAACTGGGAAACAATATAAAATAGGTTTAGGTTTCTATAAAAACTTGTTGTACTTTAGGAAAATTCCATTAACCATAATATATTTTCCACGCTTAAATACACTAACTCACTAATAGGGTAAGTTATTTTCCAATTAGCCTACTTTAAAAACTATTTGAGATATACGAGCGCCATTACTGACCCACTTCTAGTAATTGTCCTATTCCGGGTCTTTCTCTACATACACATACAAATTCGGTTTGGAAAAGGTCAGACCGGCATAAAGTTTTCGGTTTAAAGTTGAAACCCCCAAATGGTCTTAAAGTTGCACACACAGCATGCTCAATAATTTATTTTTAGTTATGTTTTTCGGGGTTCCGACCGCAAACTCAATTTGGACTCTTCATGAATTTTCCATGTGCGTCAAAGGAGCGACAGAGAACAGGAAAAGGACTGCCGACTATCAGTCATTGTTTTGGCTGAGCTTAAATCTCTCATATTCCGCTTTCAAGGACCCAATCCTTATGCATTTGCATGACCGACCGCAGGCACAGGCGCACACACACTGACGAACGTGTCATCGGCATGGAAGGACCTTCTCTTTTGGCCGTCTTTGATTGCACAGCACTTGAAAGCTCCTGTTACAGCCCCCCAAGAAACGGCTCTTGTTCTAATTCAACTTCTGGCTCTAGTTCTGGTTCGGGTTGCGGTCTTGTGGCTTGTGGTTGGCCGGCCCAGCTGGGGCCCTAATCTGCATAACAGCACAGAGCCAAAATGTCAAGTATTTCGCACTTGAAGCCATTCCATTCGGACATACCAACAATTATTAGAGACCGCGATAAATTTCTTGTTAATAAGCTAAGGAGATAAGATGATATATTATTCTGTTTAAAAGATTCCTAAAACTACAAATATACTTTAAATAAATTTATAATGTAAAGAACCATCTGGTTGCATTTATAAACGAGTCCTTAAAAGAGCTATTAAAAGCAAAGCCCCTTCATCTGGCTCCTTAACTTGGTTCTTTTTTTTATTAATTTTTTTTTGTCCTCTTGCAGCTTGAAAACTAGTGTAAATGGAATTTCCCCCTGTACAACTTGGCTTTCCACGCTTCTCGCCGAGTGACTCTCTTATTGTACGAGTATATGTGTTAAGTCTTTAATTAATTCTGTTTGAGCCACTTGATCTGGGTTTTAGCCGGGCTTTTCTCTGTCTACGAGTGGTTGTGTATGTGTGTGTGCCAACTGCAGCTGTGAATTGAGGAATGCGCACACATAACTCATTTAGCATTCACGCTGCTTACTCTCTCTCTCTCCTCCTTGGCTCCTTGGCTCCTTTGTTCTGCACTCCCTTTCCTCCCTGCTCCCTTGTCCTTTTCTTCCTGACCCCTCCTCTCAGCGCTTGCATTTTGGTTACAGTTATAATAGCTTCGTGTTGGTATGCGGGATTTGTTTTGGCGGTAGGGGGTGTAGAGTGCAGCGCGTTGTGTTTGTGTGTGTGATGTGAGTGGTTAGTTGTGTGTGTGTGCTATCTTATTGCTCTTTGTTGATATGTGCCCTGCAGTGGTAGTAGTGGTTAGTACAATGTAGTGGCAATAGTAGTAGAAGTAGCAGTATGTAGCAGTAGGTGTACTCACTTTGATATTTGGCGACGCCTTTCAGCAATGTTCGTTGTTGTTATTGTTGTTTTTGGTATTGTTATTCTTGTTGTGACTCCTTCAGTTAATAGCTGGTCCCACTGGAGTTGTTGTCGTTGCTGCTGCTGGCGTTCGCCTGATGATAAAATCGGCAATGTTTGGTACGCGCGTGTCACTGTGCTGGTATACCAGGCTGCTGCTGCTGCTGCTGCTGTTGCTGCCGCTGCTGCTGCTCGTCCATATTGCCATTTATGCACTTGCATGTGTAGGGGTGTGTGTGTGTGTGTGTGTGAACGCGCGCGACAAAGAATAACCACAAAACGGTATTGATATTCGGTGGACTTATGTATTTGGGAAGTGCCGTTGCCTTTGCTGCTGTTGTTGTTGTTGCTGTTGAATTTGTTGCTGCTGCATTTTGTTTGGCATTTCCAATGGCCGCACTCGGGCGCCCTTGCCTGCACTTGCTTTTCTTTGTATTTCTTTTCCTTTTGTTTGCTTTTTTTGAACTTTATATATTAACTATAGAACAACAAGAAAAAAAATTTATTTTGATATGTTTATTTATATGCATCTAAAGATATGTCTGTTTGCATATGTGTGTTTGAGGACGCGACACCCACGACGATTCACGACGAAATGAGCATTCAACTCAACTCCGCTGCTGCTGTTGCTGCTGCCGCTGCTGATTTTTTGTTGGTTTTGCTTTTGACTCTTAATTCGGACGTTTTTTATGCATTTCTGCCTGTGTCTATTTTTACAGGTCTCTCTTCTGGCCCGAGGGGAGTTGCAAACTTTCCAAGTGCCAAGTGCCAAAGTGCCGATTGCAGTTGGCAAACGTCAAAAACTTTGCTCACTGCCCTCGGGCTGTCGCCCGCTCACGGACTCAAAAGTAAGGACACTAAGCCGCTCTGATTGGCGATCCTCTCTCTGACTTTCTGCCTCTATGAATCTCTGGTTAGTCTTCTCTCACGATCGAAACTGCTGTTTCTCTCGATGTCCTGATGGTGTCAGTTTCTGTTCTCTTCTCTTTTTTTGTGTTCCTTTTGTTTTGACATACGTTTCTGTATGCGCCTGTGTGCGAGTTGTGTGTGTGTTAAAGTTTCTGCAATTTTTGATTTGCCGTTTTAATTTTATTTAATTTTTTAATTGTTTTTTTGTTTTTGGTGTTTGGTTTTTTTTATTTCTTGAGTGCGCGACGACAAAGTAGACTTAGAAGCTCTCAACACACAGACAGACAGACAGACAGACACAGCATATAACGGGACGGAGTCCGTCTCGCTTTCACGTTGATGTTTCCGTTATGTTGTTTGTGCGATACTGACTCAATTTGTTGCTCGGCACCGTGTATATAGCGTCGTCGTCGTCGGCACACGCATTCCCTTGCTGCTGCTGCTGTGCTGCTTCTTCCACTGCTTCGCTCTGACTCGGCTGTCGGTCGTTTGGTCGACGGGTCGCCTCGTCTAACGGTCGGTGAGCGCTGTCGCTCTCTTCCCTTCTGTTCCCTCTGCTCCCTTCTTCGTTGCTGCTTCTGCTGCCGTTGCCTTTCTGCCTCTCCGCCTCTCTGCCTCTCTTGTGGGCGGGAAGTCGTTTAGTCCGCCCAGCGGCGGCGACACTTAACTTTGTCTTCCAAAAAATAAAAGGGGCGGGGATTGGGTTAAGTACCAAGTTCCGTTGGCAATATAATCTGAACCCATAAAGGTATGCTACCTTTTTACTCTTTTCAAACCCAAATCCCAGTTTTAAAATTTATAAAAAAAACTAAAAAACTACATAATTTTAAATCAATTTAATTTTAATTAAATAATATTGGTCAATAGGTTTGTTATTATATTTAAACCATTTTCTTTTAAACAAATTTAAATACAGCTTACAGTGCGTATGAGTAATATTTTGTGTAATATGTACATATTATAATTTTGGCTTAATTGAAATAAAAAGTGTTTTTTTTTTTCAGAAAAAACTACCTAATGTTAAATCAATAAAATTTTAATCGAATAATAATGGTCAATAGGTTTATTATTACAGTGCGTATGAGTAATATTTTTTGTAATATATACATATTATAATTTTGGCTTAATTGAAATATTTCACACCAACCCCCCTGCAACGCCACTGCCCTGCCATACTGGCCACTTGTGTGTGCCCCGAAATAAAAAAAAACGGCACTTCGTTGGATGCATGCAGCGCCGGGAATCGGGAGTCGCGACTCCGGAATCGGAATTAAAAAAAAAGAATCGGAGTTGGATCGGAATCGGAGTCGGAGTCGGCGACGAAGTTGGAGCCTCGAGAACAACAGGAGCGGAGTTCAAAAGAACCAAGATGCAATGTACAAGCACATTCACCAACATAGGAGTTTGAAATACAGAGAATATCTATAAGTATGTGCCAGAGCTCAACAATAAGCTTTGAATTATTTAATGTATTTTATAGATACAGATAAAGTTACATGATAACTTATTAGGCACAATATCTGTACACTAATAGTCATAAATCATATAAATAGATAATGATACTTCACTCTGATAAAAACCAAAATAACATTTGAATGTCAAGGGTTATAACCTTGTTTTGGCATTCAATTTTAATATACCAATAACTGGGGAGGAGGAAATGTACCTGAATTATAGCATAAATGGATTAGCTATCTTGTATGAAGTCATGAAGGAATAATAATACCTTACGAGGATCTTTAAGTCTAGTTTTTGCTGTGTCTTGGTGATTTTTGTCACCTGGAAAGGCTGTCCGATTTCATGCTATAGGGGGGTTAGTGGGTCAGGTCCGTCCCTGGCCTTCGGGTTCGTGTCGGGTTTTTTTTTTGTTTGGGATTCGGGTATGGAATCGGGTTCGGAATCGGGTTGTTGTCGCTCCCCGAGTTCCGTTGCGTCACCGGCGTTTGTTTGTTGCCACCTCTTAATGGGGGGACTGGGGATTGGGGAGGTGTGGAGGTGCAGTGTTGAGGTAGCTGCGTGGTAATGGTGAATTTATGGTTCTGTGGGCGGAAACAGATGGGTGGGAGGGGGGTAGAGAGAAAGAGCGATGGAGAGTGGGAGAGAAGAACGCTCCTGGCGCTTGAGGCTAACGGTGGTTGTTGATGCTTGTTTTTGTAATTCCCATTCACATTGTATCCCCATTCCCCATTCCCCCAATTCCATCCATTTCACCATTTCCCGTTCTTCCGCCTTTTTCGCTGCTTTGTTTTGTATGCGTTTTCGGTTACAGCTCGAAACTGGCACGAGTCAACTTTTATCGCACCAAAAAAAAACACTATACACACACACACATGCCACTCAACCGCACACACACAGATGCGGTCAACAAAATATTATGAAAAGAGCTTACAAAAAAATATATGTACATAGTATATGAAATCTTTGGCAAAAGTCCTTTGGTTTGGTTTTGGTGTTTAGGTTGTTATTTATAAATTTCGGCAAAAAAAAAGAAAAAGTCTAAAGAAAATATAGCAAGGCATAAGTTAGGGAAACGTCGTAAAACAATACAGCTTTATAAGTTCTAAATCAAGTCTCCTGATGATCATAATCAGAGCTCGCAACCATTTGATTGAAAGATCGGTTGCCCCGGGACCCTTTTTTTAAAGAAAGTATGTAGGCGATTGTAGAAGACTTCTTTTTTCTAATATCGATACCCTTTTTGTTCTAAGATTTCTATCTTTCTCTCAACCTAAAATTGTCCGCTTTCTGGCATTTAATAAAGTTTTCCTAATTAGGTTAGCCACAAGCTGTCCGGTAATTAATTACAATCGCTTGATTGGAAAAGTTGTTCATACACTCGTCGTATGTGCAAAAGTTTTTAAGCGCGAAAGTTTACCCCCAACCATAATGATAAAGTTATCAACACAATTATTTTGGAGAAAGTTCTAATAACCTTATTAGCTTGGCCTCAACTGTATATATACACACGGAGAGAGACACACACAGGGACATTGATTTGGTATTTGTTTTTGCAGGGCCTCTTTTTGACTTAATGCCGCGATTATTATTGCAAAAAGAGGCTAACTAAAATGGCAAAAACAAGCAGCATAAAACTAAAAAAATGCTTTTACTTTTTTTGTTTTCCATGGGGAAATGCGGAAAACAAAACTAAGGCCGAGAGAGAGAATAGAATGAAAGCTGACAATTTCGATTTGAGGCTTTATGTATGATATCCCCAGACTTTACCTGACTTACCTGCCTAATACTTACTTACCTTGGCTCATATATAATATATTGATTTGTGCCCCAGCCCCCCGCCTTCCCTCAACCATTAAAATTGGTAGAAATCGTTGTAGATACATAATTTATAAAAAGGACCCCATCAAGCGGACTAAATATGTATGTATGTAAGTAGTTTTGGGCCTCCGAAAAACAAAGTTATTCAAGCGAAATAAGTTAAGGGACCCCTTCGGTTTCTGCCTTGTTTCCAAAAATACACCAAATCAATAAGGCTCTTGATAATATATATATACGCACTTGTACCATCATTATTCAATAAAATAATTACCAAAAGGGGTTAAGAACAATTTAAAATTAATCAATAAGAGGTAGAAAAGACGGATTTTTAAGCAAAACTTTTATATTTATTCCAAAATTGCTTAAAAAATTAATATTCTTTAGATTCCGATATGTCTATTTTTCTGACATAGATATTTATATCCTTAACAACCCAACAGGATATAAATTGTATCTGTCCCATCATTAGCTTCAAACCCCCCCTTTGGAAAAAGACAATGATAGAGGTGACTGGGAAAGGAAAAGTCCCGATTATTGGGGCCCGGCGCAGTTACGTACCATCCGAAAATTGGAGCACATTAATCAAACCAATTAATATAGAAACCGAACAACGGAACAACGGAAAAAGGTCAACCAGTGGAGGCTCTTGGAGAATCACAGGGGTAAAGAGTGGTAGTTTGAAGGTGCCAGCCCCGGCATTAACCCTACTAATTTTCAAAATGGAAATGCCTTCATAGGAGGTTGACAGAGCAGGGCGCGGGGGCGAAAAATGATTAACGAACGAAGCTTGCGACAGACAGCATATAATAATTTATTGATACCAAGCACACACACTCACGCATTCACACACACACACATACGTGCCGGCGAAGGACTCTCGCAGGACCTTTGAGCCTCGCTGCTTGCCTCGCCAGGTGACTGCCGTGGTCAAGGGCTCCGTTGCCGTACAAGTTCTCCACGGACCCGGCAGCTACATAGTTTGCTGGCTTCCTGCAAAACAGTAAGAGAAAATGTCATATAAAAAAGGGAAAATTAAAAAACAGAAATTAAATAATTTAATTAATTTTAAAGATATAATATTATATTTTCTCTATCGATTGATACATTTCATGACATATTATTTAAATCTTTTATAAAAAAAATATATATATTCATTTAAAAAGCTAAAATTTAAGTTCCCAATGTCATAATTGGGCGCCATTTTATAAAAGAACCGTTCTCTGTGAGACTAAAGAAAAAGTACCAGTAAAAGTACCAGAATATGTCCCAAAATTAGGCAAAAGTACGAAAAATATCTTAAAATCCTAAGAACTTTTGGTTAAATTCCCTTTCATATCTAAAAAATTAATTTAAATAGAATTTAAAGTTTTAAAAAATGTAAGGAAATATTAATAAAATCAATCAATTTCCTTTCAAGCTTTCTCTATTTTATTTTCGGATATTTCTTTATTATTTTCAAATACATTTTCCTGATAATACTAATTAAATGAAATGAATTAAAATGAATGCTCCAAATAAATAATAATAATAACATAATTTCTCAAATCAATCATAAATTCATAAATCATAATATTAAACAATCATTAATTAATTAAACTAATTAAATTAAATTAATTAATATAAAAGCATTTTACATTTCCCAAATACCCCAAAAATTCGTATTAAATCATTAATTATAAATCATAAAATTAAACATTCATTAGATAAATGTCATCAGTTAAAGCAATATAAAGTTACTATCAAGTTTTGTAACTTATGAGTGCTAAGTAAGTGCTAAGCTGTAACTAACCAAGAATACCTGTTGTATTTTCTTCTCATGTATTTACACCTCACACACATGGGGGAAAATCGGTGACCTACAAAGCCAAAAAGTTCGGCTTGGGGGTTTTTTACGGGCTTTTCTTTTAGTTTTCCTGTTTTCCGTGTTTTTTTCAGGATTTTCTAGCTCGGTAAGCTCTGGGAGAGGACGACCAGCTAGGAGACACGCACGTGTTCTTTGTCCAAGGACTTGCGAGTGCGTTCCTGGGTTCGAGGCCGCCAAACCACCAAACCGCACACCAGTTTCTCACCATTTCCCCAAATGCTTTTCTTTCCTTTTTTTCGATAAACATTCTTTAATTGTAGTTGTAGTTTTTACATATCTTATACACAACATTTAGTCGAGAGGTTAACTTAAGTTTTAGACTTTGAATTGAACGTAGAGTTAGGATACAGTACAAACTAGCTTGAGATGATGATGCGAGCGAGATGTCGGATGTCGTCGTCAATCTTAAGTCACCTATATATAGCAAATACTTATCGAATGGGGGGAGAGCGTTTTCTTGATGGTTGGGGAAAAGGTCTAGGGTTAGGGGTTTCCAAGGTTAGAGGGGGATGCAGTATTTTTTTTTTTTTGTAGTGGTCCGTTGCCGGTGGTTTCGTATGAGTATAAGACACAATTCATAGCATTCTGAGGATGAGAGATCGGTCAGGTATGTGCATATAGGTTATATATATTTATATCTAAATAGGTATCGAGTAAGAATCGAGTGAACGAACTGCTTTCTTTTGGCACGCAGACCGACGACAGACAGACATACACAGGATCCATTTAATATATATATATATAAAGCTTAACGGGTTGAGCGGAAGGTACACATACACACATTTGGAACCTATGCTCTACATAGTATGTCTATTATATGTACTTATATACGCATATGCCCTAGACATCGACCACCATTTTCTTGTGTATATCAGTGTTGCCCACCACCGAACAGAACTCATCGAACGATATCTTGCCATCCTCGTCCTTGTCCGCAAAGCAAATGGTCTTGTCCACGATCTGTTGCAACTGTGTATCTTTCAGATTGTTGCCCACCATCATCTTCAGAACCTGGAAGAGCTCCCCGTTGGAGATGTAGCCATCGTTGTCCATGTCATAGATGCGGAAGGCGAACCGCAGCTTTGACAGCTTATCGCCGCGCACACTGAACTGCGAGACGCCCTGGATGAACTCCTTGAAGTCGACCTCGCCATTGCCATCGGCATCAAAGATATCGATAACGCGCTGCACCAACGGATTCTGTTGCAGTTCCGGCAGCGACATGAACTCATCTATGCTCAGCGCCCCGGAATTGTCCAGGTCCAGTTTACGGAAACGCTTGCCCAGCCGCCGGATCTCGTCGGCATCGAAGTTGGAACACATGTCCATGGGTAGGGAGGTCTCGTTACCCATGTTCTTGACCGAAGATTGCTGTTCGCTTCCTAACTAGATGGCAAAATGGGTGATCTGTGGAAGAATTGGTACATTTATTTAGGGGTCAAAAGGGGGGTATAATAAAAAAATACTATATAAATGGCTGGAAATTTCAAATTTAAAAATTAAAATTTAATATATATATATATTTTTTTAAATATAATTTTTAAAACCCTAAAAATATTTGAGATATTCTTCAAGTCTTTTGCTGAATTAAAATCCAAAAACTAGATAAATATGATAAATAATCCCTAAATAGAAGATACATTATTTCAGCAATTTTCCAAAATTGATAAATTCCATAAATAATCCCTAAACCTTTCCTTGAAAATTAACAAAACGGAAAAAATCTTGTGGAAAATGGTTATCCCAATTAGGAGTTTCTCTCTGTGTGAGTATAGAATGTGACCCCACCTCACCTCTGGCTCTGCTGCTCTCCTCCTCTGCTCTGCTCTACGTCCTGCGATTCCTGCGGTTTTTAAAAAACTTAATTTCGCTAAGACCAGCTTATTCTAAAGATAAACATGGAACGAAAAAAAGAAAAGAAAAAAAGGAAATGACAAGTTATCAGCATATTTTTAATTACGGCTCAATCGTATCGATTTTCCAATTTGCCAGGCCAGCCACCTTCCGTCACTTTTCCGCTCCGCCACGAATTTTGTGTGGTTCCAGTTTCAGGATATTGCGGCTGTGGCCTAGGATTTTTCTGTGACTCCACGGTGGCAACGTAAGCAGTGCTTATTACAAGTTATTTTATATTTACCATAAATAAACAATTCCGTTGATTTTGTTTAACTCCCAAATGACGCTCTCAACTCTTCGCTCGCCAGCAAACACACGACTGTGAATGGGAGAGCGCAGCGCTTTTCACCGTTAGCTTGCTGTTTGGCGCACGTGTGGGGGGGAGGGAGAGAGAGCAAAAGCATGGTGAAAGCATATAAGGTGGTCTTAATGCGAGAGCGGCTCTCTCTTGCTTTCGTGAGAGCTGACGGAAAGCTGGTGACAAGAGCTAAGGAGAGAGAGAGAGATGTTGAGACCACCTTATATAGCTCCAACCAGGTGACAGCGCAAGTGTCAGCCTGCCAGGAAGCTCCGTTATTTTCGGAGAGAGCGCAGCTGTCAAAGGCAGCCAGCTGTTGCTTGCCACCTGTTTTTTGGGGTTGCAAAACGCCTTTTCTTTTCGGAGTTCCTTAATATTTTATTGTATTTGTTTTTGAAAAGCTTAATTTTCGGTGGCTTAACCCCCAGGATATGAGCTTAGATTCACCATGTTGTATAGCCAGCCAAAGCTTTAAGCAATTCCTGGTGCTCCCGCTAGAGATGGACCTAGGTATTATCCTGAAGATGACACTTTTTAAAAATGGTTTCGAGGATCAAATAAATAAAATATTCTGTAAATTCTGTAAAAAAATAAAATTTTCGCATTCATCTTCTTATTTTATTTGTAAACATTGTCACTACGGATTTGCCAGCATTCGAAAGACTCAAAATTAACAGGGACAGAAAAAAAAACAATTTATTATTAAATATGTGGAATATTTCAAGTTAGATAGGATTAACAAAAATCCTTTAAAAATCCAAGGAAATACCTTAAATCATATGACACTCAATCGACAACAATTATCTGTTTCTTTTTCTCCACTAGAAAATCCTCTTCCTCGGTGCTAACATCGTATATATCCTCTTCGGATTTTGCTTTAACTGGAGTCTTGTGCTTGGCTTTTTTCTTACGGTTTTCTAAAGTAAATATTTAAAATATAAATGGAATTTAAAAATATATAAAAGCACTTACCATCGGCCACACGCTGCAGTTCGTCTTCCGTGTCAATGCCTGAGGATGCCTCTTCTTGACTCTGAATCATCTTTTTCTTATCTGCATCATAGGTGTTAGTCACCTTGATGGTTTCATCATCCTCCTCCTCGTTGGACTCTCTGCGCGAGCTCGGCTTTCTGGCCTCATCGCACAGCTCCTCGTCACTTTCTGGCTGGCCCAGATCGTTGGTGTCCAAAGCGTAGCGCCGCCAAGGTAGATACTTTCGCAGATTATAGCATTTCTCAATCCAGCTTCGTGTGACAATCTTGCCCTTCCCCTTCACCTGATTGTATTTGGGAGTGTTTTTAAAGGCGCAACTGAAAAGGTTTCATATATATTCAAGTATTTTTTCATATTATTATTAATTATTAGGAAACCTACATCAAATGAGTGCATCCTGGCTCCCAGTCCGCTTTGTATTTGGCCCCCAAAGCGGTGGCCTTTGAACGCAAATCGGCACGATCGGGATTCTGTAGAGAAATGTATTTTAAATTAATTAATTAAGTAAATTTAGAAGATATGTATAAATCAAGAAATATTTTTTCTTTTATGATTTTTATTGTAAAATTTATAACTGTTATGATCCCAGCTTTATCGATTATTGATGTGAAATTCGATAATTCGATATTTTGACATCAAATTCCGATATACTCAAGTTTACTATATATTTCTCGATTTATCACATCAATATATCCATACTTTTGCTTACCTGTATGCCGCTGATGACCAGAACCACGCCGCTGAGCAGTTGATTAAAAGGACGATAATGGATAATGGGATCCGTATCCTTATCCTTGATTCGTGGTTTTTTGGCTGGCGTGTTTGTAGGCGAGGAGGAGAGACGCTTTTGGGCCGATGGCCGAGAATTGTCCCTGGTCTTAGAGTTATCTCTGTGCTTGGACCGGCTCTCATGCTTATCCTCTCTCTTGGCTCCTGGCTTGCTCTCTTTCTTGTCTTTCTCTTTCTCTTTCTCTTTCTCCATCTCCTTCCTGTCCGGCTTCTCATCCTCTTTGCCGGAGGATTTGTTATCTTTTGATTTAGATTTGTCCAGGGAATGTCTGGACTTGGACTTGTCCTTTTTGCGCTCCTTCTCCTTTTGCTGCTGCTCCTGCTCCTGTCGCCTGCGATCCTTATCTGCTTCCAAATGCTTGCTTAGTCGTCGCTTTTTGGCACTCTGCTCATCGGCATCTTCGACGTTGAAGGCATCATCATCATCATCACCGTCATCCTCGCCAAACAGCAATGAAGCTCTATTACGATCCAAGGGCTTGACGTCGCTAGCTTCACCATCCTTAATTGGAACGGGCGATGGGCTGGGCGAGGGTTTGGGCAAGCTGGCGGAGACCTTACCCAGGCTGAGTCTTTTCAGGGCCGTGGAGCCGGCATCCCTAATGGCCGCCGCTGTGGTTGTAGGTGCTGGCTGCGATTGCGACTGCGACTGCTGTTTCAGATGCGACTCCTTCTTCCAGCTCTGAAACCTGGTCAACTGGCTGTCGTTCTCAGAGTCTGGGGATTCTTCGCGCAGCTTAAAAGCCCCAAACTGCATCATCCTTTCGGGCAGTAAACTCTTGACCTTGGCAGGAGCTGCAGTTGGAGTCGGAGCCGCCACCACATGCACCTT
The DNA here is from genome assembly GCA_008042715.1 of Drosophila bocki. Lineage (NCBI taxonomy): Eukaryota > Metazoa > Arthropoda > Insecta > Diptera > Drosophilidae > Drosophila > Drosophila bocki. The sequence continues at coordinate 89,102 of VNJY01003131.1, forward strand.
GACAAAGGATATGCCATATTGGACATGCCGATTGAAGGGCTGCGTGCACACAATCTTCAGCAGCTTCCACTTCTCGGGCAGGGCTGTCTGGTCCAGTGAGGGGCTACTGAAGCAGCGTACGCGATTTTGGTTACTCGAGTTCTTGCTCTCGATGGGTGTCATGAACGAGCTGGACAGGAGGAGCTCACGGAAATCGTCCGTCTGGCAGCCGGTGCGACTAACCAGAACCTCGATGAAGGCGGAATGCTCATTGCCTATGTCGATGCCGGTGATTTGCTGAGGCTCCTGGAACTCTAGGATCACATAGGCGGACTTCTCGTTGCCGGATTTGGTGCGCCACTTTTTGCCGGCGCTCTCCTTCAGCAGATTCTCGGCCACATGGACCTGGAAGGGATTCCAATTGATGAGTATATGTTTCTATATAGGAGAATAAGGCCCCAGCTCACCGCATCTTCGCTGCTCACTTCGCGTACGCACTTAAAAGACGCAATGGGCATTTCGCAATTGTTTTGTTTTTATAAGAAAAACCTCAGACGCCGCTCATTTGGGCGGGAAACTCTTTGCGTTATATCGTCTCTCGGTTTTCACTCTTCAAGCTAATCGACAATTCGATTGTTTGTGGAATTTCAAGCAAATTTAACACAATTTTAATATTTGTTGTTCTAAAGAATGAAATGCAAGACGTGTTGTTTTGTTTTGATGAAAAGTTTTTAAAAATAAACCAAGTGTGCAAAAGGCGCTAATCGCCCATCACTAACAGTTCTGACAGCGTATTTTTACCCATCACTAGCAGTTCTGATAATTTAGTATTTTTTTATCGGAGTTGCGCTAGCAGTTTAGCCTTTTTTCGAGATATTTAGCTATTTAATTATAAATTTTAATTTTAATACTATTTTTATTTATTATATTAAAAAAAAATATATTTGTGCAATCAATACTAATTGTTTTGTTATTGTTGTTTTTCCTTTTGCCTTTTTACGAAACATTTAACTATTAAATATTTACAAGTTTTAATTATAATATAAAAAATCATATTTTTGATTTCTAAGAATATAGCTTTTAAGATCCTAGGCCAAAAAGGGATAGTAATAAAAAAAAAAAAAAAATTGATATATTATATAGTAAAAAACTAAAAATTTATGAAAAATTATATATATTTTATATATAATATATACAATATTACAAGCCGTTACAAAATCCACCAAATTGGCAACGACCAGAGAAAGTGCAAAATAAAAAAAACAACGAAAAGTGAAAGTTTTTGTTTAATACAATTTAAAATAGAGATGGAAAAAATATATAAGAAAAAAAAACAAAAAGCAAATATGCTAGAAGAAAAAACAAAAATGTCACAAAAACAATTTTATAATTTTATTATTACCCAAAAACCGTATAAAACAAATTAAATATATAGTTTAACACAATATAAATAATTAATAAACGAAATAAATGAAAAATGCATCGTGACACGATATATCGTACGTTGGCTGTGAACTATCGCCCATCTCTACAACCCCACGACAGTTGTCAATGTCGCCAGTCAAAGATTTTTTTGTAAATAAAAACAAAATACCATGAGCGCTGATGCCAGGATAAAGGATATGGCGCCAACCCAGGATAACTCCACGCCCACCCGAGCGGCGGAGGAGAAGGCGGCAGCGACAACGGAGCAGGAGCAGCGACGCACGGACGCCACCAACTCGAACTTGCAGCCCAGCGCCAGCGATTGGTTGAATTTCTCCCAATGGATGCACTGCTTCTGCGTGGTCACCTTCGATCTGAACCTGGGCCAGGCCCTGGAGCATGTCTATCCCCCGACCTTTATGCCCAGCGACCAGGAGGTTAGCAACATCTGCTACATGGCCTTCCCGGACTCCAATTCCGGTTGCATGGGCGACACCAAGTTTCACATGCGTTTCCGTTGCACCAAGGCCACCACGCGCCAGGACACGCTCCAAAACTACAACGCAGAATGTCCGCCGGCCCTGCGGCAGGATGGTTCCCACTACTGGGGCTTCGTCTACTTCCGACAGAAGCGCGATCCTAATCTGCCCCGTGGTTACTTCCAGAAGAGCTTCATCATCATCACCCGGCTGCCGTTCTTCAATCTCTACTACGACATACTTGGCCAGCTGGCGCCGCTGTATTTTGACTCGGAAAACTCGGGCTCGGTTACCTTGGACATCCTGCGCCTGGCCAGCGAGCAGATAAACCGCCAATGGCCATCACTGCGCGTGGGTCAAACCCTACAGCTGCCCCTCCTCGACTGCAGCTATCAGATATGTATACCGCGTGCCACCACCAGCAGGAAAACCAACACAGTGGAGACATCCTCCTCATCGTCGGAGGGTGGGGAATCGCCGCGTGCCATTGCCTCGACAACGGCCAACAAGATCCTAATGTCTGTCAATGAAATCGAGCTCTTCCGCTCCTTGGACTTTGTCATGGAGCATTTATATACGCTGTGGGAGCTGGTCATAACCGCCGAGCCCATCGTAGTGGTGGGCACCTCGCCGGCAGACTGCACTCATATGGTGCAGACCCTGGTGGCGTTGATAGCACCGTTGGAGTATTGCGCCGAGGCGAGACCCTACTTTACCATCCATGACAGTGAGTTTCGGGAGTTTACGCAGGAAAGCAAGGCCACGGCGGCAACGGTGCCTGCCTGTATTCTCGGCGTAACCAATCCGTTTTTCGTGAAGCTGCTCAAAGCCTGGCCGCATATGCTAAGGCTGGTAGATAACCAGGTGAGATTCCAGGTAGTTTCTCCCGCTTTCATTTCACTTTTTATAACCACCATTTTTCTCCTCTTTCAGAAAAACATGCTGCAGCAGCAACAGCATCTGCATCATGCCCGCAACATAGCCTCGGCCACCTCGTTCTCCAGCTCATCGTTGGCAGCGGGTTCCCTGAAGACCACCTCAAGCTTGAATGGCCTTGCCAATGGCAGCGGTCTGGCTGCCGGCGATAGCTCCAGCGCTGGCCTGCACAGCAAATACAAGCCTTACCTTAAAAAGGACAAGGCGCTGATCAAAAAGGTGCTCCTGGGCATGAAGACCAAACGACCCGAGCATGTCCAGACCGCTCTTATACGACGGCATCTCCTGGAGCTAACGCAGAGCTTCATGATTCCACTGGAACGCTATATGGCCTCGCTAATGCCGCTGCAAAAGGATATCAGTCCTTTCAAGTCGGCGCCGAATGCGAGCAGCTTTAAGCTGGAGGATTTCCTGGCCACCCTGGAGACGGCGGGACCGCAGCTCACGTCGCCCCTGAAGGGTGACTGGAAGGGCTTGTACAGGCGATTCTTTCGGTCGCCAAACTTTCGGGGCTGGTACGAGGCCCGGCATCGGGAGCTGCAGTTAACGCTGCAGGACCTCCAGCTGCAGGCTCTCTCGGAGGCGAACTTGGAGCATTGGGCCCACGACAAGCAGGAGGTGGAGATCATCGATATGATACTCAAGCTCAAGCAGAAATTGAATCTCTACTGTGAGAAGGGCACGCAAGTGGAGGCCACCACGGGGCACCAGCAGCAGATAAGGGCGCAAATCGAGTGCATGAAGGGACTGCTACCGCCGGATCTTAAGAATGTGGTGAACCTTTGATCCTAGCCAGCGGCTGTCTAGCTAAATTTTGTGAGTGTGTGTGGATGAGTGTGTGGCTAAGCGGAGTGTATGTGTGTGTGTGTGTTAACGAAGGTGCTCCTAATCAGTGTATATAAGTTTTAACCGGAGATTAGTCGCTTTATCCCTTTCTAGTTAAATTTGTTCTCGTTCTCGTTTCATTCAAAATTCTTGATGAAAACCATTGAAGAAAAGTCTCTCAGAGCGGTCCTCTTCTATTCCCTCTCTCGCTCTCTTGAAGATCTCTTTTTCTCTTCTTTGTTCCTGAGAGAGCTTTCTTACAGAAATGGCATTACAAAAGCGAGAGAGAGAAAGGATTCTTGTGCAGCTAAGCACTTTGAGAGGAGCTTTAAAGCAGCCCTCTTCCATTCTCTCTCTCTCTCTCGCTCTCTTGAAGTGTTTTTCTTTCTCTTCTCTCTCACTGAGAGAGCTTTCTTACAGAAATGGCGTCACAAAATCGAGAGAGAGAGAGAAAGGATTCTTGGGCAGCTAAGCACTCTGAGAGAGCTTTGCATTTTGTCTCTTTGAAAAAAGACCGTCACAAAAGCGACAGAGAGAGAGAGAGAAAGTTTTGAAGAACGTTGAATATTAGTCCAAGCCAAGTATTAAATATAATCGTTGCAATATACATATATTTTAGATTTTTCTCAAATTAAATTCTAAACTTTTTAGATGCCAACAAAAATGCTCATAAAAAAACTATCTTAAACTCTCTTTAAAATGCGAATTTTTTTCTTTAATCCAAATAATGTACTTTCCAAAAATGTTATAAAAATCTTTCCTTTCTTTATTAATTTATCTCTCTCTTTGAGAGCATTTTGCGTTAATATTTTACTTGTTACGCTCTTTTAGAGAGCAAATACATTTATTTTCAAGCTCTGCTTAATATAACTTCGAGGTTGTTGGACCAATTTGTGATTTAAATGCCAGTTCTTTTCTTGTTCTCTTTTAATCGTATGTCTTCTTGAAACTATTATTTTTTTGTGAAACCTTGTAGATCGCTAGAACACTAAAATTAATGTTTATATGTATGCCTATGACTGTCTCAAATATAAGAAAAATCTATGTATACCCCAACCGATTGTGTTATTATTTTAAAAGGGGATTTTTTTAGAGTCTTGAAAGAGCTTAAGAAACTGCAGTAAACTCTCTTCTTGCTTCTTTGCTTGTACATGGCAGGCAAAGCCTGAAAAACTCATTTAACGAATTTAGCAAGATAATTCCAATACGTTTATTACAAAAATATGAACAAACAAATATATATAACTTAGCCAATAAAATGGATAATAAAAAAATAGATAGTTGATGAGATAAATGGCGTTGGAGATACAGATGCTCCTCGGTTGCAATGAGTGGAATGCTTGGGTTAGATGAGAAAGACTATATCGTCGGCCACCATGATTTGGTTATCCTCGGTCATGCGATGAACGGCAGCCTCGATTTCGCCGCCACTGAAGGGCTCCGGATTGCCATCGTTAATGGCCGTGGTGATCCTGGCCAGCGGGAGGCTCTGCTCGCGTGCCTCGCGGAACAGACGCTGCAAGTTGTTCTTGAAACCGCCCAAACGGGCATCGCTGATGGTGGCTGGCAACGACGACGACGACGACGACGACTGCTCCTCGCTGGATGTGGCAGAGGCAGCAACCGCCTTCTGGGCAGGCAAAGATCTACGAGTCTCGCGGCGCGTCAAGTCACCGGCATCCGGCTGGGGTGTCTCTATATCTTCCTCATCGCTATCCCCGCCAGCCACTTCGATGCGAGTGCGCTTGCTTCGACGCGATGGCGATCGGTGGGAAGCAGCAGCACTGCCATTGTCCTGCTCCTCCCCCTCCTCCTCGTCAGAGCCGCCACTGTGACGGCGACGCTTGCCGCGCTCCTTCTCCAAAACCTTCTTAAAGTAGGCAAACTGCACCAGCTCAATGGCTGCCTGGGCATCGTCAATGGTCACCGTTTTGGACATGCGTGCCCGGGCATGAGCAGTGGACAAACGGATGAGGGTCTCCAACGTACGAGCCGTAATCGGTTGAGTGCGTGCCACATCTGATTCGACCGCCTCCTGGGAACGCAGGCGGGAGTACTCATTGGCTATGGCCTCGCAGGCCTGCTCACCCAGCTTGGGTTTCATGCACTTGGCAATGTGGATGTACTTGCGCATAAACTCCACGGAGAGGATCTTCTCGTGACGCTGACGGGATTTGCCATGCAGCAAGGCATCGTATTTCTCATAGACTTCAGTGTCCTTTTTCTGAGGAGGAAAAAAGAGAGGGAGAAGGAGTAAATAAATCAGAACATTTCCCTTTATTTATAAATGTAAAAACCTACCTCTTCATTCCGGGAAACAAAGGCCAATGAATCGGCATAGGAACTGCCCATGGACAGGGGTTCGCCGTCAGCCTCCTTGGGATTCCTATAGCGATGCATGCGCACCACATGGTCGGATATCATCTGGTCCACATCGCTGTCAATCACGTCCAGCATGACAAAGAGCAGATCGAAACGCGACAGCAGCGAGTCCTGCAGACCAATGTTCTCCATGGGAGTCTTGTACTGATCGTACTGTTAAGAGAGAGAGATTAGGATTAGGGTTCCTCAAGGATCTGGTAAGGATTAAGTTCAGTACTCACCCTCCCGTACACCGGATTGGCGGCGGCCAACACCGAGCAGCGGGCATTCAGAGAGGCATGAATGCCCGCCTTGGAAATGGTCACACGACCCTGCTCCATCACCTCATGGATGGCCGTGCGATCAATGTCGCTCATCTTGTCAAACTCATCGATGCAGACCACACCGCGATCCGCCAGAACCATGGCTCCTGCCTCCAGACGACGCTCCCCCGTCTCCTGATCCGTGGTCACTGCCGCCGTCAGACCCACTCCACTGGATCCCCTACCCGTGGTGGGTATGGCCCGGGGAGCCGTGTTCAAGACATAGCGCAGCAGCTGGGATTTGGCCACCGAGGGATCACCGATAAGCAGGACATTGATGTCACCACGCAGGCGTGTGCCATTCGGTAGAAGCTTCTCCACGCCGCCCAGGAGCAGGCACAAAATAGCCTGCTTGACATACGCATGCCCGTGGATAGACGGGGCCAGGCTCTTGCTGAGCAGCTCAAAGATATCATTGTTCTTGGCCAGCTTCTTGCAGAGCATAATGTCCTCGCGCGATATATCCAGGTTGCTCTCCTTGCTCAGCAGCGAAATGTTGTTGGCCAGCAAGACAGTGCGAAAGGTGCCCGATGTGTAGCCGCCTCGCTTGCCAGGCAGACAGCGATAGCTGCCCACAATCTGTACCCGATCGCCGGGCTTGCAGCGATCCACAAGATCATCGTCGCAGACAATGTCCACGGAGCGGGGCAGTTGGCCTGCCGGCGCCTTTTCCGGCATCTCCTGTATGGTCAGTGTCTGGTGATCCTTGTAAACGGACAAACCGTACTCTGTTTCCAGGAGATTGCCATCCTCATCCTTGGTGGGATATGCGGCGCCAGAGGGTATGGCCTCGAAGGAGGTAAGATCCGTGTACTTACGCTCCATAACCTTGCGCGTATTGGGACAGTAGTGGACGCTGCGCACCACCTTCGGTCGGATGAGGGAGACCTTTGTGACAATGCCCTCCACGCAGACCATGTTGCCCAGGTAAATGGAGGTGAGGCTGCGCGGCGTTACATGTCGATTGCCAAAGCATCCCTCGAAGCCAACGAATAGATCCTCGTGCATCTTGGCATAGCTGGGATCCACCGTTGAGGCGTACTCCTTGAGGGCACGCCCGAAGGCCAGCTGCTCGTCGGCGGTGTTACTTAGCAGGCCCATTGCCCGCTGAGGATTCTTGCGCTTCAAATCGTTGACGTTCACAATCAGGCGCTTGCTCTTCTCGGCTATCATGTCTTTTACGTGACCGGCATAGATGCCCTGGTCCTCCTCGTCGTCCAGAAAGTCCACATATTCGCGCTGGATATCTTTGATGAACTGTTCCCCGTCGTGGGCCATTGTTGGAGGTAACTTCTATTGGTGGTTTGTAGGGGGAATCAAGGAAAGAGCAGCTTTGTTCCGTTCGAAAGCAAACACAAACGCAAACAAAACTCGGTTAGCAAAAAATTGCACGCCGTACGCGGTGTTTTTGGCGGGAGGTAGTGTGACCGCCTAATTATCTACCAATAAAACCCTCCTTGACTACCAAAAAATACCAAATGAGTTAGGTAAATATACCAAATCAGTGGGGCTTTAAAATTATCGATAGGTATAAAATAGCATTGAATACGGCTCTAATCGAAATCGATATCAATCAGCTGAGTTTTTGTTTTGTAATTTTTTGAGGTTGGTTTCTTGCTTCTTTTTTTAATGAATTAAACAGCTTAAAAGTCTTGTAAATTAATTACAGCGGCTTAAATGAATTAAATTCTGACCACACCGCTTGCCAATAACGAGAAACTCCGCCTACAAAACTCCCAAGAACAGCAGAGTCTGAAACCAAGACTCAACCTCAACCCAATAAGAACCACCTAGCCGGCGGCGGCGGACTGAGCAATGAGTTTCCCGGACAAGGCGGAGCGTGCCAAGTGCTGGAACAACCGTGACGAGTACTGGAAGTGCCTGGACCAGCATGCGCCCAAGCATAGCTCCACCAGCGGCGAAAAGGTGCCCAGCGCCTGCCAAAGTTTGCGCAAGGCCTTCGAGCAATCGTGTCCCGGCCAATGGGTGAAGCATTTCGATCGCAAACGGACCTACGAGCAGTTCAAGGAGAAGATGGCCACCGGCTACGATCCACTGGAGGAGCGCACAAAGGCCCAGGCTCAGCAGCAGGCCAAGTAACCTCTAAAAATGGGAGTTGCTGGCCTAATTTGTTGTTTTTTTTACTGTTCGAAGTGTAGTGTAAATAAATAAACCTATAGCTATATGACTACAAAAAGGTTAAGCAATTTGCGATGGTTTTTTTAAATTTAACCCATAAAACAGGTTAAAATATTTAAAAAATACTCGAGAGACCCCACCGGTCCTTCATAGGGTTAAGGTCTCAACCGGCGAAAGAGCAGTGTGTCCACACCAAATTTAACTTCGCCAAGGTGTAAAAAAATAAGGTGACGCAAAAACGGCTCTCTTTTACTGAGCGAGAGAGAGAGCAATCGTCGCCCACCTGACCTACACAGTTGCATTTGCGAGCAGTGTGCACACACCTAATTTCGATCTCCTAAAAAAATGTTCTAAAAATGGACATAGCGCCTGCTAGAGCTGGGAAAACCACGATATCAATCGATTAAAGCTTAGAAATCCCTACAAGCTATGATTGTGCTCAGCTCTAGTTTTAAACCGGTAAAAGTTTTGTGTTCTTGAAATTACAACTCCATTTTGTTCGAAACTAGTGAAAAAACCAAGAAAAAGACTATTTACAGTGACCCAAAGTCAATCAAATCAATCCCCTTTACGAGACAAACACGTGCGGGCTTCCTGCCGCCTCGTCGCGCTTATTTTTTTTTGATTAGCACAAAAGTTTTTATATATTTTTTGTCAAAATTTCGTAACATTACGGTAGAGCGTGTGTGTGTGTGTACAAAAAATGAGTATATAATAATATTATAAAAACGCATTTCTTCCTGACAAAAGGAGGAAGAAGAAACAAAATAATTTTGCCGAATGCCGCCGCGCACGTGTTATTTTTGGCGGGAAAATGGATTAAAAGCAAAGTGAGTTCCGGTTAGCAAGGAACAGGTGTCTCGGGAGCAGGGGGAGTCAAGGAATTCGGGAGCGTATATACAGAAAACATGGGGAAGCAGCAGCATTAACAAGGCAGCATTGTCCTTAAACCGATTGCGTGGCAGCGGACGCCTCGGGTGATGGAACAGCGCCTGCTGAGGGCCGCTGAAGACGCAGCGAGGAGCGGCATGGCAACGTGAATTGGTACTTGTTGTGGCTGAGCAGCGGATAGCGTTGCTGCGGCGCAAAGTCCCACAACGCTCGCTCGATCACCTGCAGGGCGCCCGGACTTAGGACGTCCGCCGTGTACTGGGTGGGTGCGCCCGCCGTGGCCGACATGGCTGCGAAAAAAAATGATAAAAATATAAATTTTGTATAATATTTTATTACCAGGAAACTTACTCTGTGCCACTGGAGCCTTGTAGAGAGACTCGGCTGTCATGCCGCAGGTGTCCAAGGCCACAACGCTGACGCCGTACGGCTGCAGCTCCTTGCGCAGCTCTTCGGCGCACTTGTCCACGGCCACGCGGGAGGCATTGAAGGCCACCAGGCCATCGCCACCCGAGCGGGGACCACTATCGCCACCTCCTCCACCGCCAAGATATAGAAGACGCCCACGTGTGGGACGCAAAAAGCCGACAAAAGCCTTGGCCACCCGCAAAGTCCCCAAAATATTGGTCTTCAGCATATGCTCCCACTGCTGCACGTCCTGGGACTCCACCTTGCCGCGGAACACACTGCCGCTGGTGTTGATCACCGCCGCAATGCCACGCTCATCGGCATTGAGGTGGGCACCCATTGCCACTGTCGCCTCGCGCAGCACATCCTCACGGGTCACATCCAAACGCATTGGTATTATGGTACCAGCAATGGGCTCTTCGCTATATTCCCGGATCTTCATCCAGCCGCAAAGTAGCTTGGCTGGCAACGAATCATGTGCCTCCTTCATCCCAGCAAAGACGCGGCAACCCTTGTTGGCCAAATGCGTGCACAGCTGCAGACCCAGAGCGGTATCCGCACTGGTGACCAGGACCACACGACTTGGCTGCGACTCGGCAGCGCTGGCCGCTGCACTGTCCTCGCGCACCTTGCAGATCAGATAGATGAGCAGCGCGCCGGCGATCGAGAAGAGGGCCAGCAGCTGGAAGGCCAACACCAGCATGGTCATTGGCTCCATTATGACATCGCTGTGGATAACAGAAGAGAGGGGACAAAAGAAAGAGCAGTGGTTAGTGGAAAATGTTTATGGAACGCCGGAGTTCAGCGGATTTTCTAGCTAAAACAAATTAAAAAATTGATTGAGCGGATGAAACACTCTCTTAAACGGACAGACACTCTCTTTTGAAAGGACAAATACACAGGATAAGGGAAAATATATACTGAGACGTTGGTGAGTGATATTTGAATTATATTTAAATGATATTGTGTTAATACTCTCACTGTAAATGAATCTTTCTTGGTGGGATTAATCCCTCAGTAAATTCCTGTCTCTCTAAAGCGCATAAAACCTCTCTTTTGAGCGGACAAAGTCTTTGTTGATAGAGGTTTAATTATAAACGAGTATCAGTATCTTCGCACCTATCTTAAGCTTATGCAGACTTTCTCTCTCTTGAGCGGACAAAACCACTCACTTGAGCAAACAAATTCTCTGTGGATTATAAAGTTAGAGTATTAGGAAGTGTGCATCAATTTCTAAACTCCTTTTTTCGCACCCATCTTAAGCTTATGCAGACTTTCTTAAGCGGACAGACTCTCTTTCTCTCTTGAGCGGACAGATGCTTTCTGAAAGCCCTTTCTCGTACACGGATTCCTCTATCCCAGGGCTTGGTTTCATCACCATGTCGCATTGGATAACTAGACACCAGACACTGACTGACTGACTGCACTTTGCAACACAATGTGCATATAGATATAGATATAGATATGGATATCCATAGCCATATCCATGTCGATCTTTTGGCATTTTCACTTTAATTAAGACTCGTTAGCTGCCGACGCATCGAGTAACAACTTTACGCTTGCCTTCCACTGTTGTGTTTGTCTTTCTCTTTCTTTTCATTTATACATTATACCTTAAAATGCTTTAATTACTGCACATTTTTCGACGGATTTTTAAACAACTATTTACGTCCCGTCGGCCCTCGAAGAAATCGAAAGAAAAAAATAGTTCCAAGATATATAGTAGTATCTTTGTATCTATGACGCTTGAACGGGGCACGACACACGAACGTGGCCAGCGAGGCGTGTCCAGCGCGAGTCTACCATGCATTTGGCAATAAATTATGTCTACGTGCTTCTCGGGTTTTCACTGCACGCGTTGAGGGATCCCCCTATATATGTATATGTATATACCCTCCAGAAGAGGCGAAGGCGGATGAACACAAGTAAAAGTTTGAACAACGAACATGGCCGACAGTGCAGCAAGCCCAGCAACCCATCCATGATCTATGCCAGGGCTTCTTCAGTCTTTGGTTTGGTCTTTTAGCTAGCCCGACTTTCGTCTAAACATCCTCGAGTTACAGTGATGAAAATAATATGATTTTTGGAAGTCGACTTAGAGGGTTTTGTAGTCCATGTATCAGAGGAAGATCTTCATGAGATCACGGGTCCTTGCCCGGCGATAGGTGTCCTTGGTGAAATCATTGGTAAATTGCTGAATTCATTGGTGAATTTCTGAATTAATTGGCGAATTGCTGAATTTGTTGGAGAATTGCTGAATTCATTGGTGAATTGCTGAATTTATTGGTGAATTGCTGAATTCATTGGTGAGTTGCTGAATTCTTTGGTGAATTGCTGAATTCATTGGTGAACTTCTGAATTCATTGGTAATCAGTAAATATTTTAAAGAAACTCAAAAGATGCGAAAAAGCTATTCTGTTATTTTCTTTCTCTTTATCGGTGGAGCTTCCATTCTAGTTTAAAAAAATAACCCACCTGAAGCAACATTTCGTGAGGTAAAACTTTGCTTTCCAAGACTCTTATGAAGGTTCCTTGGGAACTTTGTCTATCTTTGTGTTCTATATAATCTCTTTTCGAAATAACTCATTGAAATAAATAGATAATTTCTTGCTGTGCATATGCAGTTACTCGAGCGGACACTTTCTTTGGTTCCGTTGGCTCCACCTCCTGCTAGGTTTTTAATTTTTTTTTCTTTTACAAAAAATTTCACCCAAAGCAGAAGTTTGTTGACACGCGGAAATGGGCTTGCCATAATTTTTGTTGCACTGCGCGATGCATGTGGTGGATGTGGTTGCTGCTTTTGGGCCTCCAACTGCAAGCTGAAACGGAATTGGAAACGCTTTTTGGTCAAACCACAAAATGCAGCGGCACACACTGGCATCCGCTGTCGACAAGTTGCGTAATTAGACAAACAAAACAGCGGAACAAACAAAACAAAACCAAAGGAAAAACAAAACAAAATGCCAACGAAAGTCAGCGAACGATAAGTGGTAAATTAGTGAAAACTTGAAGGGGGGTAAATGACAGAAAATTACAGGATTTACTAAAGAAATTTATAAGAGAACCAAGCAGAACTTTAATTAGAATATATACAAGATCACTGACTGGCTTAGTCTTTCAAGTGTTGCATCAGCGGAACACCAAGTAGTTGCCTCGCTAGTTGGACTCTTGGAGTTGCGCAAGTGGCTCTAATGGCTGGCCATGGTTATGTCAACTGGACGACAGTTCTAATGACCAGCCAAACGGTCGATGTCTGCGTCCAAGTTGGAGACCATGGCCTGACCCAAATCGCTGCGATCATTCAATCAACTCAATCATTAAAGTGCGGTCTCCAATCTGATCAATATCAACGCACTCGAACGTTGGGGGGGAGGCGCCTGGCCTGCAATTAAACGGAATGCTTGGAATGCCTCGAACGTGCCCGTGCCATGATTAGCAGGTGACTGTACCAGTGATTGCCCAGCTGTGCCAATCAGCGATCACCACTTATTAACGCCACAAGCACTGTGAATATCTCTACGGTATGTGCTTACCTATATATCTGTTTTTATCTGCATATATCTTTCAATGTTTATCTTTCTATTGTCTGTACTCTGTGGTGTAGGTTGTTGGGGCCCGTGATTCAACAATAGTTGAACTGTGTTTTTATGCTGATGTCAGGTCTTGACACTGCGCTAATTGAAATGTCACATAAAACAAATCTTTGTTTGTTGTTTTGCACTGGGAGGATGGCGCACAAAAGCGGAAGATGTATGTATGCTAAGTTGGAGGCTAATAGATATTTAGGTATGGGTATTCAGATTTATGATAACTGCCCAATTGTAATAATCCTTGAGGGATAAACTTTAACTTGTTTTTCTTTTATTATTTTAAGTGTTTGTATAACATTCTTAGGAGTTGTCCGCCCAAGAGAGTTGTCCGTCAGTTATATGCATTACAAACTACCTATAATATATAATATATAAATTTATATTTATATAAAAAATGATTTATTAACTTTGTTAAAGAATAAAATGTAAAATGTCTTCAAAGTTGTCCGCTTAAGAGAGCTGTCCGCTAAATAATAATCGAATATCGAATTATCGCTAAAATATTTATTTTTATATCAACATTTAAGTCATTTTTCGATAAAGATTTCATATTTTCATCCCAACCTGTGACCCAGGCCTAGTTTTTTTTTATAATCCCTGATCTCCTCACCTTTCTCAGTTGCAAATTATTTATGTTTCTCGAGGGGTTGGTCCAAAAAACACAGCAAAAATAACAAACATTTTTCAGGGTTGGGCTAATCACTTGAACAAACGCTTTTGTTTCTTGCTTTACTCACACACACACACGCACGCACCTGTGGCATTTTTTCAGACAATGTCAGGTGTATGTTGTGCTGGTACTCAGGGGATCGTGGCACAGTTTTGCAGAACCCATTACTATTATTAATATTAATTCCCTTCAGAATGTCATTGTTTGTTTTCCCTGAGAGCCCCGCTTTTAAAAAGCTTTTATAAACATTTATAACCTTTTCAAAAAACCTCTACAAAAATAATAATAATAACAAATACATATACGAATCGGTGTGCATTCGTACTTGCATACATGAGAAATATGTTAATTGCGACATTTGCCGATTTTGCTGTGGTCAGGCATTCATAAGCTGCGAGTTTTGTTTTTCTCGGTTTTGTCTGCTATTTTTTTTTACTTTTGTTAGTTTTTTACTATTTATTTTTTCTGTTAACATTCAACCCAAATATGTCAGGCAACGGCGTGAGATCGATATCCATATGGCGGGCACTGTACGGCCGCTGACATTACGTATACGCAGCATGGGCCCAAGCAGAGCTGAGCTTAACCTGTCCGGAGGCCCGATTATGAATGCAGTTTGTTAAAAGTCTGGAGGTCTCTCTTGTGATTAATGATTCGAGCCGATTCACCCAGCGCGGAGGGGGTGGGTAAGGGGGTACGGATCAAATTACGTGGATAAATTGAGTCATTTTCGTGTGTGGAAGCTTCGTTTCGTCTAACGGAGGAGGAGTATTGGGAGGAGAAGGAGCTGGTAAAGGAGGAGGTGTGGGTAGTGTTATGCAATTCACTAAAAAGTGCTGCTAACTTGCCAAAAAAATAACCAAAATTTGATTTTGTTTTACAGTAAAGTACATATATATTGTATACGTGAAGTAAGAGCTTAGGTAATTCAACAGCTTGATAATTTCCTGAAAAATTATATATATTTTTCAAAGCTACTTATAGTGTTGGTAAAGAGTGTGTTAAAAAGCTAGTTTTCCTTGCAGCACATGATAAGGTTTCTTTTTACTATATATTTATATTTTTTAGGGAAATGTTTTATAGTATATATGCTTGATAATTTTCTGAAATATTATATTTAATTTGAAGTAGATTATAGTGTTGGTAAACCATATAAAAATCCAGCTAAACTCGTTGTTTGCTTTGCAATACTACATAAGTTTAATTTTTATTATATATTTTTATAATTTAATGAAATACTTGCTTTTCAATACTTGATAAGTTTTCTTTTTTTACTATATTTTTTATGTTTATGGGAAATTATTAATAATTCTTCTTAATTTAATAAATATTTTCCTTGAGCTTTATTTCTAATAATTAATTATATTTATTGTGCAATCTTCCAAATTGTTAAGACAATGTTGGTCAACGAACTTGTGTAGCTCTCGCCTGAATGCCTCGCAAAGTAATATATATATTTTTTCATTGCACATCCACAAACCTTGGGGAATCCACATCCACACTAGCGTTAAGGCCCAACCTCCACCATTTCTTCTACCACTCTTTCTCCTTGTTATTTTTTCGTGTATCATCCAGACCCATAGATCAATGCCCGACCCACTCAGTGAAGACAAAAACAACAGAAAAAACTGAAATAAACACCACCTTAAATGGCGAAATGGGCGAAAATTAGTTGGAAGAAAAAAGTTCAAATGCAACCAAGCGATAAATGTGAGGGGGGGGGGGGGGGGGGGGGGGCTGATATTCGATATATATTCAGGCTTGAAACCGAAACGAAACTGAATCCAATTCGGGCTTGGCCTTTTCTGCTGCTGATTTTCCACATGCAAAGCGAAAATTCGTTGGCTAATTGCCATAATTGAAGAATCGATCGAAGAAATAAGAAACAAAGCAGAAAAACAAAACAATGAGCCAAGGAAAAGCTGGCCCGAGTGTAGCCCCAATTAATTTGCACCTCAACAAAAAAAAAAAAAAAATTGAGAAAAAGAGAAACAAAAATATATACAGTACCAGTCCAAGTTGGCATTTCGTGTTCAGGTGCGATCGAGTTGGAGATTTCTGCCGCGCCTTAACACATTTCTTCAGACCACTTCGAGTGCTAATTTTTGGCCAGAGTCAGTGTTGGCCTAAATACCATGAGATGGCCAAGCCATCCATCGATTCATTTGCCTTTTTTTCTTTTTTTTTTTTAAAGGTGAAAATATGCAAAAATCTTTTTGTTTTGGGTTTGTTTTGGCGCGTCTCTCTCTCTTTTGAGTAGGTGGCATGAATTTCAATAATTCGTGTTTTGGGTTTTTAGTGTTTTTTTTGTGCTTTTCTGTTGTATTTTTTCTTCTGTTTTTTGTTGTGTCTTTTGTTTATAATCTTATGCCTTGGCATGCGCCATTTAGCTACTCGTTTTGGCCTAAATGTACATGAGAGTGCCATTGCATTCAGCTTGATATTGGCCATGTTTCAGCTGTATTGCAAAAAGGTTGGGGGAAGGCCAATTTAATATTTATTTTCAATTCGAGTAGAGTAAAAAGCATATAATTTCAATCTTTATATCACATTTATCCCCTATTTAATAGTAGTTAATTTTTTTTGTTAAATATTTCACTGCATTTTCACTACATTTTCATAACACTTTCCTTTTTCTGCTTCCACCTGAACTTTTGTGGCAAATTTCTCGAGTCATTGAATTGCAATTTTTCAAGGTGGTCGCCGACTTTGCAGAAATAACAACTACTTTTTCACATAGATGCCCAAAAACAGGGGGAGAAAAGAGGGAGAAAAGCAACAAAATACCAACAAAATAGCAGCAAAATGGCAACAATGACAATGACAACAAATAACAGCAATAAACAGTCAGCGATTTTTCACTAGAGAGAGAAAAAGAGCAATGAACTTTTTAACCACAGAAATCTTTATTCCATCTCTTCTCCTCTTTTGTTTAAGCTCCGTTTTCCGTGGAGTCTGTGGCAGCATTGTCTCTTGGCCACCCTCTCCGAAAATAAACCCCTCTTCGTGGTGCAATTTCAGTTCAAGTTTTCAAGTTCAACGATGTAAAGCACTTTTTCCATCGCCCAAATGATTAGATCATCGGTGAGCTAAGCGCGCGGGCGTTGATGCTATGATGATGATGATGATGGCACTTCTAGTCGCCAAGATGACAGCATTATTGCGATCCATAAATATAGAAATTCTTGTTATTAAATGCAGAGTGGGTTGCTTTCAAGAATTCCAAGCTGCTTAGAAGAATTTAGACAAGAAATCTTGTGTCAGATCAGAAAGTTTAGAGTCGAAAGTGTTAATACTGCTAATTAGAAACCAGTAGAAGTTCAGAGCTAAATTGGGTCATTCTCCCTTGTCCAAAAATAAAACCTGTTCCGTTTTCAAGATGAAACAACAATTGTTTGAGTATGTAAGCAGCTTAAATTTTTATAAACAACTCTTTTTTGGAATTTTTTTTTGTAGAAAATCTGATTTGAAGTGTTTTAATCTCAACTAAGATTTGTTTTACTTTAAATTCCTATATTATTTTGTAAAGAGTAAACAATTATTGTTGAGCTACAGAGAAAAACCTGCTGAAAACAATGCGAGTCACCTGCATTATGATGTACCTCTCATCAGCTTAATCATCATCACTGAGTTGCAGTGGATGAGGTAATTCCCCCCAAAACGAATTCAGGTAACATATTTTTGGGTCCCACGCTGCCTAGAAATGCACTTTACACACAGAAATTAGTTACTGATTCGATAAGGCTGGGGATTTATAATAGGAATGACAGAAAATATCGATAAATTGATGCTTATTTGATATTTGAAGCGAAATTTGATTTGTGTATAAATATAAATCTATATTTTTATCTAACCGAAAAAAGACGGCTTCCCAAAGTTAGTTTGCTTTCTTATTTAATAATAATACCTATATTTTGCAATATTTAAAAATTTGAAATATCAAAATTTTTAATATAATAATAAGACCGATAATTTTCGACTAATCTATCGATATATTTATACATCTCTAACCCGATCTATTGACCAATCTGTGTGTGTTTTTTTTTTGGGTCTCCAATTTGTCATAGCCCCCAAAGTGTGTAAGCTTAATTTAAGCATTTCTTTCTGCCTATTACCTCACCATCGAACTCTCCTCTTTCCGATCTTCGTCGATCAGCGCTTTCTCATGCAAATATATTCACATATATGTATGTATCGATACGATCGGGTGGCTTTATTAATAAACCTAAGCATTTTACGATCAATTTGGAGATGGTCTTTGATGCGGCCTTTATGCATTATGCAAAGTGATTCCCATTCTGAATCCGCGCCATAAAAATTCCGATTTTGTAAGCGAGACACAGTCTGTGTCAAATATAATTGCACTTGGTTTTAATTTTGGATTTCTGCTTCTTTTGTTAGCCAAAAAAAAAAGAGAAGAAATAACAGACACAGAAATGAACAAAAACAGAAAGAAAAAAATCCATTGCAATTGCAGTTGAACAACTTTACGCTCCATTCAGCATTAAAATTACTTTGTGCCACTTTCAAAGCTATTTCTACTGCCACAAAAGCAACAGCTTCTTCTGCTGCTTCTTCGGCCACCTCCTCCTCCTCCTCCTGTTGCCAGCCTGTTGATTGTTTTCAGTGTTTTTTTTATTTTTATTATTACTTTTTTCCGCCGATTTGCAACCATTCGGACTGCATTTTTATGGTTTTTTTTTCTAGTTGGCAATGGTCAAATGGAACACTGAAACAGGTGGGATTAGCCCACAAGTGACGGGAACCAGGGGGGTTCTGGGGTAATTCTGCAAAAGTCACGAATGTCACGCATCAAATGGGACATAAGGAAAAAAAGTGAAATAAAGATTTAAAAAATAGTGTGAAAAAAACGAAGAAGATCAAACAATTATAAGAATCTAGGAATGCAATGGCATGGAACCTAAGGAAATGAAATAACGGTAATATAAGCACGAACAGATGGGTTAGAAATTTTTTAGGATGTATTTTTTAGGAAAACAAATCCTAGATATAATACTCTTTTAATAGACCTTCAATCATGGTATATAAAATAATCGGAAATGCTGGGAACAAATAAAAATCGAATCGAGGAATGCAATGGAATGGAACGAATATTAGAACAAATAAAAATGGGTTTTCTTTGGATTATAAATATTTCTTTTGAATCAATTCATAAAAAACTATTAACGATATTTAAAATATATTTTAAAGTAAAATTCTATATATATCTAATTTTTTTTTTATTTATCTAAACCTTTTTAATATTTTTCCTTGGCCATTGAAAGCTTAAATTCTTTCAATATATCATCTAATTCCAGATATTCTATTTTCTTTAAATTTCTATATAAACCTACGATTATATCTTATCGATATTTCTATTGGCCAGTTAAAAAAAATTCACAGCAAAAATTAGCTGCATTGTTTCGTTGGCCAGCAATTCAACGCCAACAATGCCAATAACTAATTTCCATGGCATATATATTATATTATATATTTTTGTATTCTCCCCCCATTAACACCACCTGCTGCTGCCTGCCGCCTCACCTGACTCAGCTGGCAACTTACTGAGCTTTGGCACGTCAACTTCGTGTTGTTGGAATAAAATCGAAAACACTTTCAATATAATTGCAAAAAAAAAAAAAATAATAATATTTGAAATCATTTTCGTTTCAAGCGCTTTCCTTTCTTGGCTCGGGGTGATCTGCGTATGCCCCGGGAATTTTAATCATATTTCTCTCTTTCTGTACACGCTTAATTATTATTTGTTTTTGTCGGTCTGTCGGTTTTTATTTCGCATTTTCTTATTCGGCGGCAATGCCACCAATTTGGTTTCCACTTCGATTCGATTAACAAAAGCCAGTCGAGAGGAAGGATTCAAGCTGAACTTGGTAATACCCTCGAAAAGAGTTTAAAATATGAAATTAATCAATTTATCGCACATTTATCGCACGTATAAAGTTAAAATATCGATTTATCGAAGCGGTTTACATTTTTTGATGATTTCTGACATTCCTACTTCAAATATTATGATAGTATATAATATTTATGGTTTATTTTAAATTATATTTTAAGTTAAATTATCGATGTTTCGATTATTGTGTGCAATATCAAAAAAGTTCGATTTTTTCGATATTTTTTGCGTTCTTGCTATTGATATTCTGATGGTATATTTTTATTTTTGGTTTCTTGAATTACTTTTTTATGAGAGCTTTTTTTTTTACTTTTATTTTGTTTTTTACTATTAATAAAACTCAGCTTGAGGTACCTTTAACTATTGCCTTTAAAAATGATAATAGTCTGGAAATTACATTTTTTTTTATTGTTTTCCTTTCTTCCTTGCCTTGTTAAGCCAAAAATATTCCCATTATAGTTAGAGTATTTCTTTTATTGCAGTTAATTTGCTTGTTGTTGCTTTTTTTCTTGGCTTAATTTTGGGTTTTGGATTGTAAACATTTTGATTTGATTGGCTTGTCTAGAAGGGGAGTGGGTAGAGGATAGTGGGGATTGGATTGGATCGATTCCGGGCATTTGCCTGTCTTGCCTTTTCCGCCAATTATTATGACCAAAGTCGTTTAGCTTAGTTTAAGTTTTTTGCAATTTAATGTCGAGGATCTCGGTGGCTTAGGGCCAAGTTAGCTCTACGAACGCTTTCACTTTTGACCTGACCAGGATCTTCTGTTTGCTTTTCCCCTTCGCTTGGTGGTTAGGAGGAGGACCACACCCAGTTAGCTGGAGAAACAAACAGCAGACCAAATAAGTAGAGAGATGCCAGAGCATCTTTCTATCTCGCTGGAGATCTACCTACCTGCCTCAGGTGTGGCTAATGGCTCCGTCTCCCCCATTCCCCACTCTCCACCACACTTCTATTGCCATTCACTCGAGCACAGAGCACATAAAAATAAAGAACCTCAAAGAGAGAAGATGAAAAAAAAAGGGCAAGATCGACTTGGGGTTGCTCTAGGGAAGCTGAGTTACTGGTTAATAAATATTTATGATAAAAATATAACAAATATTTAAGGTTTATTATAGAAAACTGTTAAAAGCCATACCATTTGAGGCATTCTGTAATACCAAATACTCTTCTTGTGTACCGAAGAACCCTTAAAAATGTAAGGGTATTCATCTTTCCTGGCTTTCAATTAGCCCGCTTGAAGTCACGTCAACTCGAGTGGGCCATAAAGTAACATATATATAGTGGGATAAGTGAAGTCAAATCAAGTCAAAAGCCAGCACAAGAAAGACAAAAGACTGTGTCGTGAAGAAGAGCTTGGTCTTTGATGTCTAAATTGCCAGGCAGAACCCCAAAAATCCCGAAAGCAACAAAAAACAAGCCACTTGTGAGTCTGTAAGCGAATCTCATCGACATGTTTTTGAGCAATGACCTCAAGTTGTGGTTGCCTGGAATTTTGGGAATGTTTGACAACAAAAGGGAGCTGGGCTACGGGAATCTGAAAGACAGTTAAACGGAGATTCTGACCTTGTCTTTATTATCTTTGCTTTTATATTGAGAATCTGTGATTTAACGACAATAAACTAACGTAAATGTTGTTTTACCGAAATTGAAAATATCAAAAAATATCGCATTTAACATTAAAAAATCGATTTTATCGAAAAATAACCGATTAGTATTTTTTTTCTTGATATTTATCCATGTTTATTGATCTTATTGGTGCGATATACCAATCAGAGTATTGACTTATAATGATTTTATCGAAAACTATCTGATTAGATTTTTTATCGATCATATTGGTGGAATATATCTAACAAAATATCGATTACTTGAAAAATATACGAAAAGCGTTTTTTAATTGATTAGTATAATATATCAAACATTATATCGATTTTTGGCCACCTTAAAATATAGACTTATCGACTTTATACACAAAATTTCGATAAAATATTGATATATCTCTATATTTCCTGACATTCCCCCTCTATTCAGTCAAGAACCCAGGCTTAAAATTGCCTCGTGTCTTGCTTAATTATATATCTGTCGCTTTATTGTCTTTCGGCGCGTTTAAATGGAGATTGATGGCTGCCGACGCCAAGCCAAGCCAAGAAGAAAGATCAGATATCTTAAAGATCTGCTTGGTATGCTAATTACCAAATTCCTCAATCGATAACTAGACACACTCGATAGCCAACTATTTGAAAGCCACGCTCTGGCTCTGGCATTGAGTTTGCGAGCTTTCGGACCCGTTCCGGCGACGGAGCCTGCTTAAAACTAGTCTTGCAGCCCATAACTACCAATATTGAAACTATAAATGGACTATCAACTCACCTTTTTCAATGTTTCCAATTTTAAATTTATGCTTTTGTGGGCTAAAAACAAAAATAATCAATAATATATGAATATTAAAACATTGTTATATAAACCATAAAAAAAATTTGTAAAAAATAAACACGCAAAATTAAGATTTGGATCTTGTTTATATATTAATATCCCGTTTATATATTGATATTTTCAAGTTTCGAGATTGATTTCGATTTTATTTTATTTTTCGGTTTAGCAGTTTTCGGTTTTTTCGTTTTTCATTTTTCGATTTGTAGTTTTCGGTTTTGGCTTTGGTTTTGGTTTACCGATTTCACGCACAGTTTCGGCCTTAAGACAGAGAGGGTGCTACACTGGGCTTGTCTCTCTCTCTTTCTTCTACTGTTTCTCGCTAGCTTTTCTTCGCTCTTTCTCCGGCGACTGCGACTTCGTTGTCTGAGCTCGAACCGAAGACTGGCTTGGCTTGATTTTCGGCTCGCTTGAGTCTCGTCGCAAAGCCGAAGTCTCGCACGAAAACCCGAAGTGGCCGCCAGCCGAAGTCTTTTCGAAGTTCGTCAAGTGCTTCGTGTTTGTAACAGGCGACAAAATGTCAAACGATCGTGGCTTTTGTTGGGGATCCTCTTTTTGGAATTCGAGTTTCAGCGACTGGTTTTTTAGGAGCTGTAACTTGGAGCCTTAAGGTAAAAGTTTTTTACAAACTTTAATTGTTGAAAAATAAAAAAAAGCTAGAAGATTGCGAAGATTTGCTTAGGAGAGAGTTGAGTGATTTATTAATTGGAAAATTTAGCTTTTGAATTTGACAAACTTTAATTGTTGAAATATAAAAATTAAGCCTGAAGATTTTGAATATGTATTATTATTATATTTATTTTATAAAAAATCCAAAAGAATTGTGAAAACAGTTAAAAAACTGACGGAAAAACTGTTCACCTCATTAAGATTCTCCGACTTACGTAGAAATTGCCTGAAGAATTGCTTTAAGAAACCAAGAATTAGCTCAGTCTTCCTGTTCGTAGCCCGGACTCCCGTTGCAGCATCATCTTTAATGACTCCTTTCTCTCTGTACTATCTTTTCTTTCGGACCATTTCTTACCTATTAGCCATTTTCCACAGGCAGGCCGCTTTAATTGGATTATTTGGGAAATTAAAGAGCTGGAAATGGAGCAGAATATGGCCAGATGGAATGCAGAAAATTGGGATAAAAACCAAACGGGATTGGTAGCCACTAAAGAATGGGAACAAAAAACAATGACCAAAAGCCTGGTGGAAAACCTGCAAGGCAAGAAAAACTTTCTGCAAGGCGAAAGAGGGGGAAAACTAAGGGAGGGGGGAAAAGCAAGACTCCAATTGCAATTGACCGAAAAACCTGTTGACGTTATTTAAGGAAAAACGTTCGAACTGAGAAGAAATATGCACTGAAAATAATAAAGGGGGGTAAATTGAAGATAGCTTCCTTTCTTGTGGTCTTATTCTTTCCTCTTTTTTCTAACAGTGCCTGGAAAATCCAATCTCTTTTTCTTCTGCCTTCAATCGATCGCCGAAGAAGAGCTGTTTCCAAGCGGAGTTACCATTTTGGTAAAGGCGCTCGAGGAAAAACGCAAAATGCGAAACTAGTTTTTCCAGTAAAAGACTGGCAAAGTTCGAGGAGGAATCTGGCCTCATCTGCAGCTGCCTTTGGGGACAGAAGACAAGAGTAGAATATCGCAGAATTGTTGTCAAGAATCTGGGAGGCAAGAACCGAACCGATCAATAACCTTTTCATCAAGAAAAACCCACTGAAGGGCAACGACGATGATGAGCAAATAGCTTTGAAATTCATAAATCCTACGAAATATTTCCTTATAAGTAAATCTTACTTTAATATTACCAAGAAATATCTCCTACTTCCTCTATTTTTGTCAGGAAAATGGGAAAAATCTCATGAGGATTCCGCTTTGACTCCGAAGAGCCAAAGAAAGCATGAAATTGCTTGTAAATATCTTTCACCCATTGCAAAAGTTGTTTTGGCATTTTTTTTAAACATGTTCAGTTTGTTGTTTTCCTTTTTTTACTTGTTTACATTTTTTTCGCAGGCACAACTCACGTCAAAAAAAAAAAAGAAACAGGTTTTTTCATTCAATATATATACAGTCGTTGCCAGATAATTAGAAGCAAGACTAGGGTGGTTGTATTGTTAAAAAATCGAAAAGATTATTTTTTAAGGTCAGGAATATAACTAATATATTTTAGAAATTATAAAAAATAAACTAGAAAGGTTTGTATACCCGTGCAGGGTTAAGATTCAATTTATCTTTTAAAATAAAAATAAAAACTAACAGCAATTTCTCTTCCAGCAATTTCTAGATTCCCCAAATCACCCAGAAGTTCATTATCTCCCATTTCTTCACTAAATAACTCATTGGATTTTGCACTTTTTGGATCATTTTTTTATTCGATAGAATTATGGCTTATAGGGTTCGGTCTTTAATCGTTATTAATTAGGTAATTATTTAATTTAATTATGTTTAAAGTGATGTTGTCTGTTTACATTGCAATGGGGGACTGTATATATATAATTAATTAATTAATTTGTAATCTCTGCTCTCTCGTTTTTTCGTTAAGTATTTGGTTATTGCAAACTCTCGCTATATATATATATATATATAGTAGATATAATGCTATAATGCTTAGACATAGGCATATGTATATTACGATATTATAGCTATGAGTATCCAGCCCAGAATTGAACTATTTATAGAGCCACAAAAAAAAATACGAAATAGAAACAAAAACATCACTTACACTCACAAAAAAAAGAGTACAATTACAGAGTCAAAGAGTTATTTATAATTAATAGATAATTTCCTACGCGAAGACTAGACTGATTGATCGCTTTTTACAGAGTACGCTCTCTCTCTCTCTCTTGTTTCTCTCTCGTGACTAGAGAGTCGGGTTTATCCTTGACCCGGACTCGGTGAGAGTTGTGGCCTTATTGCCCAGGGAGTACAGCCAGGTCACTCGCTCAGTCCCGGCGAGATCATGCCGTCTATGGGCTCCAGCTATTGTTCCATTATAATCGTATCCTCGGTCTTGACATTACCCGAATTGATGGCCTCCATGGCCTTGCTGAGCAGCGTGGCATCCTTCAAGCTAACCACTTGGACCAGCTGGGGTTCCTGTCCGGGACCGCCTTGGATCATCATTTGATGCATGCCCGGTGACATGGTAATAGTCTCCAATTGGTCACCGTTTTCCACCTGAGGAAAGAAAAGAAATTGAAGAGATTAAAAAAAGTTTTTTTTTAAGGGTAACTCTCAGTACTCTCTGGAAATAGATTTACCCCTGAACACTAGCATCATTTTTGTTGCGGGAAAAAATAAATTAAAGGGCATACAAAGTAAATTTAAATTATAAATAATTATTGCTTTAACATACTTACTTTTGGGAGCTAAAAAACTAAAAAATAAATAAAAGTTAAAAAAAATCAAGGAAATCTTCAACTATTACTTACTTTTCTTTACATAAAATCAATAAAAACTTTAATAAAATAAGAAATAATTTTTAGAATTATAATACTTACTTTTTTGAGCTAAAAAAAATTAATAAATGTGAATAAAAGTTAAGAAAAATAAAGGAAATCTCTTTCTTTACTTTACACAAAACAATTTAAAATCTATAAAAAATTTAATAAAATAAGAAATAATTATAAAATTATAATACTTACTTTTTTGAGCTAAAAAAAAATAATAAAAGTTAAGAAAAATCAAGGAATCCATTAACTATTACTTACATCTTTAGCTTGAAAATAAATTAAAACTCAAAACTCGAAATCAAAATCAAATCACAACAACAAAAGATTTATTCAATAAAATTTGTTGGCTTTCGCTCGCTTCTCTCTCTCACTCTCTTTCTCTTAGAACATAAAATTTGGTCTAGAACAACGTAAAAAGTAATTGCAATATATTATATAATATATAATAATAAAAATAAAACATGTAAACACAATAATAATAAGGCGTGGGGGGGGGATAAACACAATAGCAATTTATAACATAAAAATTTGCAATTTTTTCAAGCACACCCGAGGAGATTATAGGACTAAGATCAAGACTAAGACTTAACCTAAGGCTGTGACTAAGACTAAAGGCTTAGATTAAGGACTAAGCTATTATGGGCATTCTCAATGCTAAATTGACTACTTTTGAGGGTTTTTTTTTTGTTTGTTTTTCTTTTCAAATTCACAAATTTTGCACCAAAAGTCTGAATCCCTGTGCTGCTGAGAAATAAAAACAAACTTAAACTCAGACTACATATGATTAATATTTGGTTTGTGTTGCCGCTGCTGCTAAGATCCTCTACTAACTAGTTAATACTAACTAACTAAAAGTTTAAACAATTCTTTTTAGGAACAAATTATACATGATTTCTGCTTTTAGTTTTCTTTTTCTTAGTTTTTGGTTTCAATTATCAACAAATTGGTTTCGATTTGGTGTGGTTTTTCCTTTGCCTTAAATTCTTTTTCAATTGATGTTTCTATTTTTCTAAATAAACCTTTTTTTTTTTTTTTGGTTTGGCATTTAATCTAAGCTTAAAATGGCAAGTGTGCTTCTTTTTTTTCCTTCTATTTTCTTCTCTCTGACTAGATTCGAGATGTGGCTTCTTTTTTGATTTATTTTTTGGTGGGAGTTCTACTCCTGGTGCTCTTGCTTGATGCTTTTGGAGGGCAGCTGCAGCTGCACATTGATCAAGCTGTCGCTGTTTACGCAGCGTATAGAGGCGGAGGCAGCGGATGAGCCAGATGCCTCGCCGGCTTTGGTTTGGACTTTCAATTTGCCCTGCTTTTTGCGCTTTTGTACCATCAACAAGCTTGCTGCTCCGCCTGTGTCATTAACCGCCATCCTTCGCGAGGATCTGGTGGTGCTGGGCAGAGGTTGAGCAGCGGCTGGAGTGGCCAGCACTATGGGCAAAGGCATCTTAATGCTATTATTATTATTATTATTATTATTGTTTGTGAGGCTGCTATTATTATTACTACTATTATTATTGTTATTAGAGGTGGCAGAGCTAGCCGCTGCTAGGTAATAACGACCCCCCGCAGTGGTTGCCTGCTGGCTACGCCGACTCAA
Source organism: Drosophila bocki (assembly GCA_008042715.1). Lineage (NCBI taxonomy): Eukaryota > Metazoa > Arthropoda > Insecta > Diptera > Drosophilidae > Drosophila > Drosophila bocki. The sequence goes on from VNJY01003131.1 coordinate 116,505, forward strand.
CACTGCCGCAGTGCCGGCACTGATCAGCGAATAACACTGAACACCGGCAGCCAGGCTCGTGGAGGAGGGACTGGTTGTGCCACGCGTGGCTGTGGTATCTACCTGCATGGGAGCCAGGCAAACGGTGCCATCGCTATTCGTCTGTATTGTCTGCATATTGGCCATCACCGACTGGTACATGGAGACGGGCACCGAGATCACATTGCTGACCGACACGGGATAGCCTGGGAAAAGAATAGAATTTTAGATTTAAAGAGAATCTTCATTAGCTTTCACACTCTCTTTCTCTCACCTTGACCATCCTCGGTGGTGATGAATATCTGGCCATCCTGGGTCTCGGTGAGATCCACGGTCATATTCTCATGGCCATTGACATCGGTGAGACTCTGCACGGTCTGAATGGTGGCACCACCCTCGCCCTGATGAAGCTGTTTAAGTTTTTAATTTATAAAATTTATTAATTAAATTTGTATTAAAATAAAAAAAACAGAGCTTAAACTTACCGTGGCTACACCCTGCACCTGGGCTGTGGTTCCGTCGGGCAGCGTGATGATGGGATTATTGGGATCCACCTGGATTAGGGACACGGTGCCATCGGCATTCTGTGACAGAACCGTTTGCGTGGTGTACTGTGGGTTGTACAAATTAATTAATATTTTTGTATAAAATAATACAAAATTAATAATATCAAGGGAAAACACAAAAGAAATTGGGTAGAAAGAAAGCAACGAATATTACAAAAAGAAAGCATAATGCCAAGCAAAAAATATATAAATTAATTAATAAACTTAAACAAACAAATTAGTATTTTTTTTTTTTTTTTCGTTGTGTCTTAAAGCGTATTTACATGTGAGAACGAGTGTTTGTGCGGGATGTGGATGCAAATAATGATGAGTAAACCAATAAATCGACGACTTGCACTTGCACAATAACAACAATTAGCTGAAAAAGACAAAAAAAAAAGGCATACAAAAAAATAAAACAAAAAGGTGTCAAAAAAATTAATAAAATCTTAAATTATATAAAGCATAAAATACATTTTTTGCTGTAACTTAAAAAATAATTATAACATTTGTAAGAACAACAATAACATTTAGAATTTTTTAAAAAATCAAAATTTGAGCCAACAAAAAAATGCGGCAAAAGGAAAAAGGACACAGGAACGAAAGAGATAGATAGAGAGAGGCAGAGAATTTAAATATGCACAAAGGATTTGCTAGGAAACCTACATTTTTACTTATTTTAAACACCCTTTAACAATTTCTGCAAACATTTTCCAGGCTTCTAGAGTTTTTAGACTATTTTCTTTACATACTAGAAATGGGTTTTTAAGTAAAATGCAATAATTAGTATAAGATGCGTAACGGGGGAAACATTTCTAAAAATTCTTCTAACAAGAAAGTTTTCGAAACAAAATCATATGGCCTTAGGCATCTTATCATTTTACTTTGCACCTAAAAAAAAAAAAATCAAAGGCAGTACAGGATCGATTACAGACCCTATAAAGACCTTTTCTTTAAGACTTCCTTTTCGTTTTAATTCTTTTTAAAAAAATCTAAAAATATGTCTAAGAAAAAAGGCACCTAACTTCTTGCAAAAACCTCCTACAAATCCAAAGTCTAAGCAAAATTCCCGTGCACAGTACAACAAATCTCTGCCCCAATCCCCATCCCCTTCTCAATCCCAATCCAGGCTCGATTAGTGGCAGTTCAATCGGATTAGTACGAACATCAACGTCGCTCAGCGTTATGGGCTCGATGCAGACTTGGGCGTTGGCTATCTGCTGGGCAGTGACCGTCTGCTGGGCATTCGATTGGGCGGCGGCTGCTGCTTGGGCGGCTGCGGCCGCTGCCGCTTGTGCGGCACTTACGGCAGCAGCTGTCGTCGGCACCGCCGTAGCTGTGGCTGTTCCACTGGCCGTGGTCAGTTGTATGGTCTGCGGCTGACCGCCGCTCACTGGCTGTATATGAACGGTGCTGGGTACGTTGGTCTGATGGTGTTGCTGGTGATGGTGTTGCTGCTGCTGGTGATGCTGCTGCTGCTGTTGCTGGTGATGCTGCTGCTGTTGTTGTTGTTGCTGCGGGGCAGGAGCCTGGCAGATCTCAATCTTTGTGGAGGCGGGCAACGTGGCCGTTGTGGTCACGTGCTGGTTATTGGTACTCTGGATGATCGTTGGAGCGGGCGTATTGCTCTGGGCCGTGTGCGTGGTGATCACAGTGCCGGCGCTATTGATCTTCACCACATTCACCTGCTGCGGTTGCTGTTTTGATGATTTGGTGTAGATTTTTGGTATGTTGGATTAGTCGATGATAAATGGTTTTTTTTCCGTGTGAAAGTAACCGGGGGATTAGTGGAGTGTGGATTAGTAAGAATGTATGACATGGGGGCGGGAAGGGGGTTAGTTTATCCCAAAATGTGGACACAAAAATGTGGGACAGAGTGCTTGTATAGTCTAGGTTATAGATCTAGGATGCTTTATCTTAGGGTTCCTTGTTCAAAGATCTCTTCTGTAGAGCATTCACACATGTACCTAGTACCCTTAACCCTCTGGAATTGTGAATAATGGGACCTAAAGGGTTAAACATGCATTCTTTCACTATTATAACCCAATTTACAGGTTCAAAGAAACCCCCTCCCTAGAGCATACACACTTCACTCTTGTATTTAAAACATTTGCAGACCCTTTTCTTGTTCATTACTCCACCCAAAACCCTTTCAAGACTCACATTGCTATTGCCTGTTGGTGGTGTCATTGTGGTCACCGTGTGTATGGTGGGCGGATTGGACAGCTCCATATCCTCATCCTCATCGCCCGACTGCGAAATGAGAGCATTAACCTTGTCCTCGTCGTCGGCAAAGGTGGGCAGCAGGTCCTCCCTGCCATGGTACTTGTAGCAGTTGATCACGATCTTGCGCAGAGCATGCGTCCAGCTGATCTAAAGGTCAAAAATAGAGAGAATTAGTACAATTCGCTAGAGATTGGGGGCGGTTGTTGGAACACCCACCCCACCCACCTTCTGCTTGTCGTCCTCGGAGCGTGCATCCATCCGTACATTCGCCCATGGCAGCTCCTTGGGCCACCAGGGCGGACGGGTCGATTCACGGCCCCAGCCGGGCTTCCCCCTGCCGGTGGAGTACTTGAGCATCAGCGGGATAAAGGCTCGCAACTGTGCCTGTGTCATCTTCTCCACGGGCGTGGGTATACCATCGATAACGAGGCCCGGCAGTTCGAAAAGCGACGGATCATCCTGCGGCGGCGGTGGCGCCTGCTGTGCCAACGCATTGTCCAGTTCATCCATGACGATATTCTTTAGATTCCTCAGCACATCCTCGAGCGGCTTGGCCCCAAAAACCTTGTAGCTGGTGTTGGGCTTTCCGGGCGTTGCCACCAACACCACAGCCTGCTTGCCCACCCGCCCCGTAAACTCGTAGATAATCCCACGAAGCTTGCGAAGCAGCCGATTCTGTTGCCTCTTTCGCACCGAGGGATTCGTTTCGAAACAATGCGGCCTCTTGCGTTTCTTGGAGCTGGCTATAGCCGCCGCTGCGGCCACACCCACGGGTCCGGCGGCGGCCAACTGATGGGCCACATCATCGTTGACGGGTATGGAGCCGAGATCACCCTCATACAAGCTGCCATCGCTGCTAATCAGATCCTCGTCATCGTCATCCGAGCCCAGACTTTGGATATCCTCGTCCAACATCTCAATCTTGTAGGTGGTTCCGTTGCTCTGGGAACTATTTCCGCCACTTTGCACCTGATTGCCGCCGCCACCACCGCCTCCACCGGTCGTTGTGATGGTAGTGACGTTGAGGCCACCGGTGGCGCTGCCGGAATTGCTGCTACCCGCATTGCCGCTCGAATTGCTGCCCGAGGAGGCATTGTTGGTAGTGGTGGTGGTGACCACCACATTGCCCGCCGTTCCACGCTGGCTGCCCGCCGGCGCTACGACGAGCCTATAGCTTGTGGTGGCCAGTTTTTCGGCTCCTGGCTCAGGGGTAGAGAGAGAGTGAGAGACAGAGGATCGCCTTCAGTCCCTTACTGGCGATGGGCGGGCGGTGGTCCTATTCGCATGCGCAGTGTGATAAGAGCTGTCTGGAGAGAGGAAAGAGAAGGCAAGGAATGCCAGCCATTAGTTTGGAATTCATTTCTCAGTGTGTTCAAGTGTTTGGCTGGTTCCCCTGCCCATTGATAGCGAACTAATTATACGCCACAGCGGCGGGAATAACATGTGGGGCACACTTGGGCACTAAATATACCCTGTGGTTATGACTAAAGGGGATTTAAGTGGGTTTAAATGGGTTAATTTGATTATTTTTAAATATTACTACTTAATTAAAATATTAAGCTGTATTAATTATACAAAATTAATTGGGATGGAGGTTTAAAAAAAATTAAATTCGGTGAATTCTATGAAGCTAAAACTCTACAAATTAGCTTTCTCTAATTTTCCTCAAATTAATAAAAGAAAAAAAACAGATATTTCTTAAAAATAATATTCTGTCTCTAGTTTCTATGAAACCATAATAACATATTAAGTTTCCTCAACTTTTTCTAAAATGAATAGAAAACAATAGAGATCTCTAGAAAATCATATTCTGCCTTTAGTTTCTTTGAAGCTAAAACTCTAAAAAAAAGCTTTCTCCTTTCCCCTAAAGTTAATAGTTTCTAAAATACATTTTCCCAGAAAATGTTCCTAAAACTTTAAAACCAATATACCCCTTTTATAATACAGGGTATCTGTGGCTCGCTACAGAACTTGGATCGCTCTTTTTTTTCCGAGCTGATAAGGGCAAGTGAATCAGGTCAAAAGCGCGCATGCGCAACACCGCAACAACAACAGCTGTGCCAACGACAATAATAGAAGCACAAAGCAAACAATTTAGTGTTTTATAATACACTACCAATATATGTACATATATGTGCATATCGTGTATATAAACACGCCATATTCCATGAGGTACACATATGCACAACTGTTTGTAATTCGAGCGGGCGGCCGGCCCACAGTCTCAGATTAGCGGCGACGTTGTAGGGTTCGGATCGGTGGGGATCCGTCCATAAGGTTCAGGCAATGATAAACCTGAGCCATACATGTATGTATGTTCATATATAGGGGTGCAAGGTACGCGGACAGAGCGGTGTATGTGGCACAGGTAGCTCAAAAAAAAAAAATGAAGTAGAAGGAGGAGACTTTCAGTTGATAAAGCTGAATATCGACCCTGAGACTTGATCCAAAACATATGGAGCATTACGTCTTGTTCTTTTTTATTTTCCTTTTCGCTAAAGCTTTTGAAGTATCTGTTTCTCGATATATGCACCTGGAAGAATTGCAAAGCTTTTTTGAAGTTGAATTCTCTGAATTATTAGGAAAAATTAGTAGAATACATATTTAAAAAGAAAATATTTCTCTTTATTATCTTTAAAGCTTGTGAAGCACTTTGAAGACTTGAAAAGCTCTTTTCCAGTTCAATTCTTTTATGAAGAAAATAATTTAATAAAACATGAAGAATCAGAAAGAAGATTTGGTCTTAAAAAAGACCAGAAGAATCTAATAATACTTTATTTATATTTAATGATCCTAGTTTGATCATATTTCGTATCAATACATTGCCAAAACTCTCTGTCTCTCTCTCTCTCTCTCTGAGAGTGTGAGTGCATTCCCCCCCATTCTTCTACGTTCTCTCTTCTCCAGTGCGCAGAATCCCCAAGCATCTTCTGCTACCTCTCTTTCTGCTCCCATGGCATTGGTCCTCTCTTGGGGGCCGCCCGCCGCTGCACGTGCGCAATGCTAAAGTTTCGAATATTTTCTACTCACTAAGCAGTATCTGTGACTTACACAAAAAGTAAAGTACTCGTAAATTTTGATAAACTGTTGTCTTTTTGATTTATTATTGCTTGCCTCGGCGATTAGCAGTTTGCTTTTGGTTTATGATACTTGTTTGTAATATCTTAATTACTGCTTTTTTTTTTTTAAACACACACACTTTTTGGCACAGAAAATAAAATAAATTAAGTAAAATTTATGCTGCTTTTGTTGTGTCGGAGAGTATTGAATCGACAATTTGAGTTTCCGGGAGCCGAGCGAATCGAACGAACCACACCGCACCGCTTGTTGTGGCTCTCTGAGTTTTAGAAGTGGACGTGGATGTGGTTGTGGATGTGTGTGGTTCTGTGGTGCCTTCTCTGTGCGCTCGCTCAAGTTCTATTTGCGTTTGCTCAGAAACTCGGAAAGCAACGACGGCAACGCAGCGGCGACGAGCTGCGAGCGGGACAGAGATGGCCAGAACGAGACTGCGCCGCCAGTGAGAGAGAGTGACAGCGACAGAGAGAGAGAGAGAGGGGGCGAGAAAACCACCCCATGGAGTGATTGCGACAAAGCAGCAACGTCGACGCAGTGAAAAATCAATACTGCGCCCATGCGTCGACATCGCACCGCAGGTTTCTTTCTCTCTCCCTATCTCTGTCACTTTCGCCCCCTGTGTGTATTTAAATTTTCCGACAAAAACCCTCTGAAAAAAAAATGCTTAGTAAGCTGTAAATATCGAAGAGGCTACACTCGCGGCTCAAAAGTAAGACAACTTTAACTGAGACTGAAACAGTCACAGAGAGAGAAAGTGCACACCCACCCTTAAGGTGGAAAAATCACCACCCTTAGTGAGTGGCACACACACGATAACTAACAAATTTATGCCGTGATAGCGCTCTGCTCACTGCTTATCCTACCTTAAAAAACCACCCCCACCCCACCCTACTGAACCTTAACCATATGGCCACGCATGCACTGCTCGCTCACCTCCCAACCCAACAACAACAACAACAACAACACAAAGCTGTTCGCCCCGGAGTCAGTGTCAGTGTTGCCACCCCTGGAAGAGCACAAGTGGGGAAGGCAACACCACCCCCGTACATTTAGGGGTTGTTGTTGTGTTAGTAAGTAAGCTCGTTTCACTTGCGCGTGCCAAACACGCTGTCAACGACAGTCACGGGTCGAGAGAGAGTGGAAACTGGGATGAAATCCGTATAGACTATAGCAACCTGATTTTATAAATCATCCCTTTGAAACATACTTGGTGTTGTTAAGGAAGGGGGATCTTTCTTTTGTTGCCTAGCAAAGGGAAGTGCCCTTAATGGTGACTTTTTATTTTTTGTTTTTGGATTATAAGATTCATTATTATTCAGGGTGGAGTAACACTGTATATAAATTAGCTAAATTAAAGGGATTGTTAGATATTCCGAGTTATGGGATATGACAGATCATTTGGTTTAAAATAAAACCAAGTAAACCAGAAAATGTTAAAAGCCGTGGACTATGCGCAGTGGAAATACAAATACTTAGCATGCGTACTTATTTGCATGGCCAGGAGTGTGGTTAGCCCCACCAGTGTGTGTGGTATCTCTTTTCTTTGCGGGGTTGCGTGCGCAGCACTGCGCCGAGTGCCCTGAGATGCATGCTATAAGCTCGTGTCAAGGCAACTCACGCAGATACACACACACACACACACGCACAACTTTTAAGTTGGAGGGCGGCGAAAAGCCAAGAAATTTCAAGGAAATAATTAAAAGTATAAAAACTAATGATATAAAGGAGTCTGCCCGATTTAAAAATATTTATAAACTGTTTCTATTTAGATCAACTATTTATTTTTGTAAGAGTTCCTCCCACAAATGTAAAATTTCTTTAGAGCTTTTCAAATTTCATGGAGTTACACTGGACGATTGCGCAAATGGTACCGTTACTACTGCTTTTGTTGCTTTTTTTCGTGGGAGAAATGCTATTTTTTGTGATCTGTGTATCTATTTTAAGAAACACAGGCACAAAAACAGAGAGAGAGAGAGAGAGAGAGAGAGGAGAGAAGAGCGTTTGAAAAGACTTAGAACAGAGAGAGCATCTTTGTTTTTTTGTTTTTTCTTTCACTTGCGGTTTTGTGTGAGTTAGTGGGTGTGCATGCGCCCACCGCCTGCACTCGCTGCAACAAACTCCCACTGCGTCAGCGCACACACAAACACACGAACAAGCACACATGCGCCCAATCACCCACCCACTCCCCCTGCAATCAGTGGCTGCGACGCATGCTGGAATCGAATCAGAATCAAAATCCGACAGGGAATGGGATATGTGGGAATCAGTGCGGCTGGCTGTGGCACAGTGGGCGTACTGTGATTATCGTGGGTCACATGTACGACTAATTATAGTTGTTTTATCATTGTACAAAATTACCAATAATTACTGCACTTAAGTCAACAATATTTCTTAATCGTTATAATTAAATCAAAAATTGTAGTACTAATTATTCAGGGATTAAATCTTGAATTGTAATTAATTTGATAAAAATAGTATGTAAAGTTCAGAATCTCGTTGACTAACCGAAGAATTCAGAGTTTTTTTTTATGTATGAAAGAGCTATTCCGGTTGATATTAAATAGAGGGCCCTCGAATTCAAGAAAGAATTTGCCTGAAGAATAAACCCCACCGTGCGCGTCCTCTGTCTGCTCTTCTTTTGCTCTCCCTGTCACTCTCTTCCGCTTCCCCACCGTCGTTGGCAAATATATAATCAATAGCTATTTTCTATCTCCCGCTCAATTGAGTACGATTGCTCTCTCTCTATTTATCAGTGTGTTTGTGTGTGCCTCTCGCAGGCGTGCATGTGCTTGTACTTGGCGCAGAGTCGCCCGCACAAAAACAATGCGATGATAAGGAGCAGAAAACGAAATCAAAAAGAAAGAAAAATATGTTACGCATGCGGCGGCGGGTTCTCGGTTGTCGTTATTCAGCGGCGACGGCGCAGCAACCACCCACTCACACACAGATTAACGGAAACACACACATGCCACGTTTCATTTCCAATTGGAACTGTACTTGTTTTGGTTTTTGGAAATGTACATATTTCGTGTAGAAGAAGAAGCAGCCACCCCCAAAAAAATAGCAAGTACAGTGGTGTCCTGAATTATGGGGACAGGCTGTTGAAAATCTCATCTCAGCGGATGCTGCTTTTGCTCTCTCTCTCTCTCTCTCTGTATGTGTATCTGTATCCAATTCCATCTTCCACCTACAGGGGGTGGTTGCAACCCCCAAAGAAAAACACACACACACACACAGGGGCCTCAATTCGAAATGAAAATATGCGTGCCTTGGCTGAACTGGAACTGCAACTTGGAACTGGGTGGTGGTGGTGGTGCTCCCAATTGGATTTGATAAGTGTTACGCATACGCCATGTTTGCAGCGACCCCCAACCCCCTTTTCGCGTTTTTTGCTGCGGCGCATGTTTTAATTACGGACACTCGCAGTTGGATTTTCCTTCAAGGCGCCGCTGTAACGCTGCATGCACACACACACACATATGTATGTCGGATTATCTAATACATACAAGCAGCTGTGGCGCAAAAAACAGTTAGTTTACCGCTTATTTTCGTTTTTCGGCGCTCTCTAATACTTTTGCGCACTCACACACTAACACAGTATATCTGTGTGTATATAATACATATGTAAATACATATATATATATATATATATATATAGGCGATATGCACTCGGTTGCGCGCTAAAGAAAATAGCTTTGGAAAACTGACAGATTTTACTTCACGTCTGCGTCGCGTTTTCCGCACTCACACTATCCCACACACATACGCACCTGCGTGTTGTTGTTGTTGTTGTTGCTGCTGATGCTGCCGCCTGTCTCCTGGATTTTCAGCTCCTTTGTGATAACACGGCGCGCACACACATATATATAAGCACACGTACACGGGCGCAACAACAACAAAATAGTAGTAGTAGGAGGGGGACACACACACGCGCCGCCGCTGCTGCTCTGCGATGGGCTAGTATTAGTGTGTATTGGCGTACGTGTGTATTGGTGTGTTTGCCCCTGCGTCGTCGCTCCGAATTTTGTGGCGTTTATTTATTATCACACTGCACATGCGAATATTCCGTGCATTTTACATTTGCGCACTGCCGCCGTTGTCGCGCTTTTCCAGCTGCCCGCTCTAGCCCTGCTGGTTGTTATTGCACTCTCCCGTTGCCAGTTTAGCCGCCCCGTTGCAGCGCTTTTCCTCGATTTTTCACGCAATTTTCGCGTTTAATTCCTCCAACGGGGACGTTCTCGGTATTTTTTTTTGTTCTCATTAGTGCTGCGACAGCAGCAGCGATAGACGGCGGGCGGCCACATATCGATGTATCGATACGCGGTTGCGGGGGAGGATGATGGCTGGTTTCAGGTGTGGTTGGGCTGCGTTCTCGCATGTATTTAAAGAATTAATAAATATGGCTAATTTTAAGAGTCTTTATTTCGTAATATTCTTCTATTTTTTGTATTTTTTATTTTTATTTTGTCTAGTTTTGAGTAAGAGTGTCGCCCTCTGTCTGAATTTTTGCTTGAGCAAATCGATTAATCGTTTGGGCAGGCGACAATATTGAGTTGGCAGGTCTACATTTAAGGCGGCAGGCATTTGAAATTAGAATTTAAATTTATTTAAAATTAAAAAATTTATGATAAAACTGGAAAAGCGAGAAAAAACTAGTTATATTTCAGGTTTAATTTTTAAGGTATTAAATCACTGAAAAAAAATTAAAAATAAAAAATAGAGGGCAGCCGGCTTAATAATGTTTTTTTATTATTTATAATTTTTCTAATAGCCGGATTCCATTTAATGATCCTAAAAACCTTTAAAATTTATTATTCCACTTTAAAATCTTTATAAAATATGGTTGCTAATAGTGTTGCATTTCACAGCCTGATCCTTAATATATCCTTCTCAATATCCTTTTTCTTCATATATGTATTCTTTTTCTGTTGAACCGCAATCACACGTAAGCCCTTCACAAGGCAGCTAGCGATATTTATGAAAGTCAGCTAGGCAGGCCAAATGAAAAACTGACATACAATTAACTAGCACTTCCACAGACACTTGCTTTTCCTTCACACACAGAGAAAAAAAATGAACAGAACCGCCACGCGGCGATGACTGGAGCCGACTAACTGCTATCCGCCGGAATGGCAGCGTTTTTAAGGCCTCTCTCGGAACACATATATTTAGGATATATACGGCCGATACGATAAAAACGCGGCTTTGGGTCCGAGTTCTTCGAATACTGATTGCGGCCAGCCCGCATTTTGCGAAAAGCCAAAGAATTCCCTCTGATTCTCCGTTATATAAAAAGAATTTGTAAAGAACGACGACGAGATGTTGTACTCCTTATCAGAGGCTATATCGGTGGCTATGCCCACATGGCGCGAACGATATTGGGTTCTGCGGGTGCCGGCTTCGGACCCGGCTCCGACTTTGAGATCTGAATATATGTAGAAATGTATATACATATGTATATAAAGATGTGTATATGTATTTTTATATCACCGGAACTGGAATCGAGAGTTATTCGGCGTCAGAATCACGACGACTGGCACTGATCTTGAATTCGAAGGCCAGCCTTATGTATATCCAAGGGCTGATGTGGGTCAGTGGAGCTTCCGTTTCTTCGAGAATAAAATCTAGGAAAAAATTTATGTATTAAAATATAATAAAATATTTTTTTTTTTTATTAGAATGCATAGTTAAATTATTTAACAATAAGAGAGATATCTGAAAGAATACTTAAATATTCAAAGGGAAAACATATTCTAGGGGAAGCAGAGAATCTAAATATATATTATATATATATATTTAAAAATATAAACAAACCTTTTATTATTAATTCAAGCTAGTTTTTAATAGTAATAGTAATTTTATAATATTTTAATTATTTTTTTTCAAATATTTTTGTAATATTTTATGTTTAAATTTTTGTTAAAATTACATTTAATTTCCTAATTCAAATAAATTTTTGAGGAAATAACTTAGCTTATAATAATATATTTATAATATTTTATGCTTACATTTTTTTTAATACATTTTTAATATTAATTCTTATTAATTTTTGATACTTCTCTCTCTATTATATCACTACTACTCCCTCTGTTATTGTTTTGCCACTGGCTTCACCTTTTTACACACTGATGTACCGCCCCCTGGGCCAGCCCAGGCCCAAGGTCATGCCGCTCTTGCGTGTGTGTGTGTGTGTGAGTGCAGCACTAGCTGGGCTACGTGTGTGTGCCTTAGTTTTATGTACCACAAACTACATATATATACATATATCTAGGGATACCTGGGTATTCCGGAACTCGATTTCCTTCTCCTGGATTCCAGGATTATTCCCAAGAGCCGGCCGGCTGCAAAGCCTTTTGCTTATGTTTTTCAAAAACAAAAACAATAAACTCTAGAGTTTTGATGTTTACCTCTGACTTCGGTGGCGGCACATTGCCATCTGTGCATCTATGGCAAGGAGTCAAGGAATGCGCCAAGGAAAGCCCCGGGTGTCCACAAGGAAAACAGCGGCCGGAGCACGAGACTGTGTAGTGCTGCAGTGTAGATGTGTGGTGTGTGTGTGTGTAGTGTGTAGTGTGTGCGGTGTGTGTAGTGTTTAGTGCTGTAGTACTACGACTGACACAAGCACATGGCTCATACGCAACGTGGGCCCAAGTGCGCCTGCGTCTATTTTGATATGAAGAAGACATTGTCCTCTAGGCTACTGATTTTCTATTTTGAAATTTGCGTTTTTTTTATGCTGCGAAAAAAAATATGCCGGGTCTAAGCTATATTTTTTTGTACTTGAAAAATTAAAAAACCAAAAAAATAGGGGAATATGTCGAGTATATATTTTTTCCTATCAATAAAATATTTTTAAAAATAGAAAACCAACGCTCCATACCCAGCCTGATCGATGGCCTGAAGAAGGGCCAGCGCGCTGTGTTGTTTACCATCTTCGAGAGGAAGGATAACAAAGAGGTTAAAGTGGCGCAGCTTTCCGTTTCGGTGGCTGAGATTTCGGGCTATCGTTGCAGCGGGGACTCGCTCCAAATGACCATCTAGAAGGTTAATGTTGTTAGATCCCACATAATTTTGGGCCATATAAATTATGTGGGATCGAACAATATTAACCTTCTGGAGCCCCGGGGTCAGTTCGGTACGCGTTTGACCGGTGGCAAGGATTCGGCTAGCGCTCGTTAAAAGTAAAAAAAGACTGCTTCCGTTATCAGTAACCTATAACACATGAATTTATTGCAAAGAATCGCACAAGAATTTACTTAAAATTTTCAATTTAAATAATAAATTCAAGTTTATTTTGCAATTTCTTATCAATAAAATCTGTTTAAAAATATACAAAAAATAGTTTGTATTAAAAAATATTTGGTTTTTAATAATACAAATCAAAAAGACAGCTTCCTTTATCAGGATTGAAATTATTATATTGATTAAAATATACTACTGCCAAGGATTTAACAAGAATTTAGTTAATATAAAATAAAATAAAATGAATAAACTTAAAAAATTTTTAAATTTTTAAATAAATTATTAAAAAAGAAAAAAAATTAAATTTATTTAGCAAATTTCGGGTAGGGATCATCGTTTCGATTCGGTTAGGATCGGCTCGGTTCGTTTGGGTCGGGCCCTCTTGCACATTTTACGCTCATTTGTTTGGCCTTGGACACTCGCCTGGTGTCCATCGATTAGTCGAGCCCCATGCCGGGGTCAGGTCCTTCCTCCCAGCTCCGTCACTTTCTAGGCCAAGTACAGCGAGCACTCGACATGACTGTGTTTCCGGACTCACAAAACTGATAACGTAGGCCATAGCGTTGACTGTAGCTTTAGCTTTAAGCTTGGTGGGAATGAACCCCAAGACAAGCTTAGATTTTAAGCACTTTCATTTCCGGTTTCTGTCTCGACAGACTTTTTGGGAAATATATTACCCAATAAAGCTCTTGTTGTATATTTTATATATTTATTTTATATAAAAATACAATTATTTATTACTTAATTCCTTACTATTAAAAGGTATAGTTTACTGGCAGGTTATTGGTTAAGGGTTAACGTTAATCTTAGGGCTAATACTATGAGCTATGGAGCAAAGGTTCTTAAAAAAGATAATATAATATTTCAGAGAGCGTCTCTGTCTGTTACTTTTCCTTTTTTTTATGTAAAATATTCATAAAATATAATATATATATATTTTTATATTATAAAATATTAATACAATATTTATAAAAATACAGAAAAGCTTTAAAGTCATTTAATTCTTCGAAAAACTATCTTAAATGAACCAGAAAGCTTTGCAAGGACCTCGAAGCTTTTAAAGCATTTTGTCCTTGAACAAGTTTAAAAGTTGTGCTTGGGAAAACTTTTCTCCCACAGCTTTTTCTATGGTATTTTTTTTAAATGTTTCAAAATATAAAATAAATATATATATACATAATAAAATATATTAAATATAAAAAAATTAATTATTAAAATATATTTTTATTGAATATTAAATGAGGTTTAGAGGTTTCGATTTATTAAAATATTACAACTCCCGTATAACAATATTATATATTTATTTTTTGGTTTTATTTGATTAATTATTATTAAATTTTTATTATGTCATTATATTTTTTACTAATTATATTTTCTTTAATTTTATTAATTATATGTTATATCGTTATTTTTTTATTAATATTATTTTTTTTATTATATTTTGTAATTATTTATTATATAATTATTTTCTATTTCGTTATTATTTTTTTATTATATCCTTATTTTTTTTTATATATCCTTTTTTTTTGTATTAATTTATTGAATAATTATTAGATTTAAAATTGTATATTTTATAAGTAGGCTTGGATTTCATATAAAAAAAACCGCCCGAAATAAGTTGGCCTGGCCTTTACAGTCAGAGCCTTATTCCTAGTTCACTCAGTGAGATCTGTGTAGAGCCAATATAAAGTCTAACAAAAAGCTACAGAAATAAAAGCAAAAACCAAATCTAGAAATAAAACCCGTAAAAGATGAATCCATTATCCGTGTTCGGCAGCGTCGACGACGAGAGCCAATACTGGAAGCTGCGCTCCGATAAGCATCTCCAAGAGCTGATGGAACTCAAAACGGAGTACAATGAGTTCCTGGAGCAGTCCCGCGACATGGAAATCGAAATGGACGCCACCCTAGCACATAATCAAAAGCGTCTTGATGAGCTGGCCATCAAAGCTACCAATTATGAGCGGGAGAACGAGATGCTTCTGGCCAGACTGAACTCGCAAAGCTTAGAAATTTCCAAACTTGAAAATGAGCTGGCCGAGGTGACCAAAAAATTCGAGACCTTGAAGATAGACTTCCGTGCTCTGGAGCAGACCAACGATGACCTTGAGCAGGCTCAGCGCGTGGCCAAGGAAAGCAAGGCGATCGCCGATGATTTGCTCTTCGAGCAATACGAAAAGTATGCCTTGCTGGAGCTGGAAGTGGAGGAGAAGCAGGAGCTGGAGGAGGAGCTGCAGCGTGTGAAGGATGAGGCCAGGGATCTCAAGGAGGAGCTAAAGACAAGCCAGCTCAAGAGGGCGTCTAATAGTGTGACAGTCGGTAGCCAGGCTGGTGGTCTTGGTGATGGTGAGTCCTTGGAGTCTATTAAACCTATAGTGCCACTCAAAGATGACTCCTCAGGTTCAAATTTTCCATTTATGATTCACAAAACTGTTTCCGATATGGTGAACAAGCTTGATAATTTGCAGACAAAACTGAGGAACCACCGGGAGGAGAGACCATTGCCAATGCCGGATTTTTAAATATTTAATGCTTGTTTTAATATTTATATATTTTATATATAGTTTACACACAAGACATCATGTTGGATTTAAGGATTATCTTGAATCTGGAAGTTCAACCTCAAACTCACCTCAACTTTACCCAAAATCCAAAAATTCAACTTCAGCTTCAGATGTGGTGCCAGGTTTGTAGTTGGAAAACTTGTTTTTTTGGGCAAGTTTATTGCTTTGCCGTTATTGGAAAATGGAAGGACACACCAAACAATACAGAACACACAAGCATACACATAGGCGAAATAATCTGCATATGCTTATGTGTGTGGACCAGAAGATACAATTTATAAAACTCTCTCCTGCTAAAAATGGGAAAAGCAAACAAACAAAAGTTCTCTCACTCAGATTCCCTACCGACGAAGGGTCCTTTTGGAACAATGGAATCATGGAATCAATGAAACCGGATAACGGAAATGCAGGAAAAGCGGAAAAAGAATGCAACGGGAATGAAGAAATGGATTTGACTTGCAAGGAACAAAGGAAAAATCGTTTGGAAAAGGAAGAAAATCGTATAAAGAATTGGCCTGATTCTCAAGCAGGATCTAATTAGCGAAAATGAAATTCAAACTGATTGAATACCTAAAATTTTATTTAACTAAAATAAAAAAAAGAGGAACGAGTGGAAGGAAAATGAATTTTCATATTATTTTTTATTTAGTTTTTAAGTGACTTTTGAAAAACTTATTTAGATTTAACCGGAAGTATTGTATATATCGAAAGGGACATTCAGATATATCGATAAGAATATCTCGCTTAATTATTATTTTTTTTTAATATCCTCTTACCCCCAAATTGACACTACAATCTCTTAAAGAATAATGCCGATAAGAACTCCATTGAAACATCGATTCCTTTGGTTCCGGTCGATAATAGCGATTTGGTTTTTAAAGAATTATTATCTATCCCCAGTTTTTATTTTTATATATTATTTTTTTTGTTTATAAATATAAATTTATCTCTATAGTTTAAAAATATCGATTTAATCGATTTCTTTCCTACGATATTTTTTTCCAGCTCTGACCTTACGTATGCTGCACCGATTTGTATTATTCTTGGCTATTTTTCCAGTGAAACCCTAAAGAGAATTCTCAATTCGTGACATTTTCCCCGTTGACTGTTGATTTTCCCCATTCAGTTGTTCCTCCTCCCCACCCCCTTGAAGGGGTGGTATGGGGGCTTGTGGCACGAACAATAAACAAACAAACAAGCTGCAAAAGTGTCACACATTCATCATACGTTGTAACAGCCTCTCTTTCTCAGCCCTGTCCCTGTCCTGCCCTCGTCCTTCTGGCCAGTCACTGGTTACTGTCACTGGTCACCGGTCACTGGGTTTTTTTTTCCTTATCCTTCTGCTGGTCCTGGCCAAGCTGCTGGAGGACGGCCGCGAGTTGGCCGCTTATTATTCGTACACAGTGAGAAAAAAAGGCTACTGAAGAGGTCTGTGTCAAGTTTAGAAGTTAAATAAAATCCTTTAAAAATATTTAAAAAATATGAACAAATTATTTTAAATATTTAAAAAATACGTAAAACTTAGTTTTTATTTAAAAATTTTTGAAATTGGCTTTTAAAGACTTTTTCCGTAGATATTTTCAGTGTGTCATGGCTTTAAGGGGGCGGTGCGGTTGCAAAACTATGGAAAAAGTGCAAAAAGGTCAGTAAATTAATGTGCAAAACGGGCGCTGGATAAACTTTGAATGTGCTGGGTGTGTGTGTGTGTGTGCGGGGAAAATACTGAGAAAAGCCATAGCGGGGGGCGTTTGCTTTGAGTTACGGCCTCTTCTGTGCGCAAAAGGCACAAGTAAACAAACAGGCTCACGGATACACACAAGGACACTCGAAGGCACACCCACACACACACAACAGACACACCCACAAGCAAACACACACACACAGCACTTTCATTTAGCTTCGAACACAAACACGTTTCAGATTTTACCAAAGGGTTATCGACAGCTAAAAAAAAAAGAAGAAAAAACGAAGGAAGGAATAAAAAATATATATGTACAAAATAGAACCGACACAGTCGCATTTATTTTTCAATTTATGCGCCCAAGTATAATAATAAATTCGTTAGCTGAGCTGCATAAATTTACTTACCCTCCAGTGGTACCCCTCCATTAAATTAGATATTAAATTTTCAACTAATAAATCAATATGTAAATAATTTATACAAATTGCAAATGTGCGTGGGATGATCGATTACGGCAAGTCACCATTTTGGCAACTGATTATATAGAGGGGGTTACACACACGCACACATATACATATAAAGGTGGAAAATTACTTTCAAATTAGTTTCCCCAGGTGCGACACGGCTCAAACCCGAGTGATGAGCTTCAAGTCCTTTCACAAATATTACGACATATTTCAGCAAAATAAGTGATGACTGAAATCTAGAGTTTAGGTTAAGTACTCCATTATGGATACTCAACGAATATATTTTCAGCATTTCCAGAAGCTTTTTTATTTGAAATATATTCAATAACACTAATAGCAGGAAATGGCTTTTTATTCATAATTTAATATTATTTTTAAATAAATACTAAAGGGGTTATTACACTACTCCTGGTGTTGCTTTCAAGAATCGGAATTTGTAATAAATGTGTTATGTGGTTTTGACACTGTCATAGAGAATAATAATAATTAATTTAAGAATTTCTTTAAATTGAAGAATTTACCTTAAGATTTTATTTTTTCAATTATAAAATAAAAAAAAAAAAAAACGATAAATTAGTAAAATACTTAAGGCGTTATGACACTGTACACTGTGGCTTGTAATCAAAAAATATATAATGGAAGTATAGCAAACAAATAGGTTGTCTTAATAATATTTTTTTTTAACTGATTAAGCGTTTTATTTATTTCTTTTAATTATACATTAAGTTAATATATTTTGTAGTATTATCTTAAAAATTTAAGACGAATTTAACAATGGCAATATAACATTGCTATCAATTGTTTTGTGGAGGCACAGATACGGGAAAAATATTTTGAAGTTTCTATATTTTTATTTTTATTTATTTTTATATTTATTTATTTTTATATTTATTTATTTTTATATTTATTTATTTTTATATTTATTTATTTTTATATTTATTTATTTTTATATTTTAAATAAATATATTTTTATATTTTAAATAAATATATTTTTATATTTATTTATCTTTATTTGTATTTACTTTAAATATTTACTTTTTTTTTATTTTTTACCTAGCTTATATTAAATTTAAAATATTTATTTATTTTTATTTAGTTAAATTTTTTTGTTTATGTTTTTTGTAATTTAAAATATTTATTTATTGTTAAAATTGAGTCTTTGATTAAAAACTTGAGGAATACCTGGCAAATCCCTTTTAGTTGCCAGTTTTTCCAGTGAAATGCAAATTCCTTGGCCAACGATCTATCAACTAACCGAGAGCGACGTGTCCAGTCTGGCTTATATTTGTGTCAAAATGGGTGGAGTGGGTGGAGTGCCAGCAAGGACCTGGGCCAGGGACCAGAAGCTGGCAAAGGACGATGATGTTTGGGGCCATAATTTAAACGAAGTCCTAATGGCACCCTAATGAAAACTTCATCGTTTTGTCAGATTCTCGAAAACAATTTGCATAGGGACAAGGACAAGGACAAATAGCCATAAATCATTTAGCACTAAGACCCCTCTACAGCTATCTCTGTCTCTTTCTCTTACTTTCTTTCCTTTTTTCTCTGCCATTCTCCCCTTCTTTGTTGCTATTTCTCTTCTCTTCTGGTCTGTCCGTCTGCCTTCATTGTGCTTTTAATTCCAATTTTAATTTCACACCAAAACTCTGCTTTTCTGGTTTTTCTTTTTGATTTTCCCTAGGTTTTCCTACCCCTGCCTCTGTTTTGTTGTTGTTGCAATTTCTCTTTGAAAGTTTTCCCTTGTCCATGTCGTGTTGTGTCGTTCCGATTGCGGTGAATGATAATGAACGCAACTGGCCCATTGTTTGCCAGGGGATTTCATTTCGATTTTTCCCCTGCAGGGTACCCCGAATTTTCCTCTCCCCCTTTCTTACTCCCCCTGTTCCAATTAAAGACCCCAAAACTGCGGCAAAGGGTAAAGGTAAAGGTAAAAGTAAAGGTAAGGGCAAAGGTAAATAAAACTGTGTACTCGATAATTAAGGGGGCACAATAAATGTAATAAATCCGAGGGTTCAAAATCAAGGATTTCAAAAATCAAATCAATTAGGGCGAGGTCAAGGTGGGAGATGAAAGGTAAAGGTTAAAAAATAAAGGTGGCGCAAACAAAAATGCAATTAATCCTGGCAAGTTAAGGGTCATTTCTTCGCTGTAAAAGTAAACTATCGAGGCTACCACAGCTAGACTTCCATTACCTCTACTAATTTTAGACTTTTCCTGGTTTTTTTCCTCCCCAAAGAACTCCTTGTTTATATTGATTACCTGATCTTTATTCAATTAGTATCCTTTAAATAGATGCTGCTCCCCGCAGAGTTAAACAAATTTAATTTTAAAGTGGGGTCTAAATCCAAGATTTTGGGCTTAAATCGGAAACGGCGGCGGCAACGGCGGTCTTAAGTGCGATTAGGCAATTAAATATGAAACGAAACGAAAATGTATTTGGTTAGTCGGGTTGGCACAGCTCCAGCGCCTTGGTTCTTGCAACCTGCTCCTTGGCACTCCTTCCTGGGGCCCTGCCTGTCGCTCTGTCAACACTTTGTTTGCCATCCTGGCATTATAATAATAATATATAAATATAATGGCAGTAAATTCCCGCTCGCCCAGGCGCCCAGCATCGTCAGTGATGTCGGGTTCTTTATTTTTTTTCTGCGCTTTTTAAACTGTGTCCTTATTAACTGGTTTTATTTTTAATCAATTAATTAAATTATTATAAATTGTGAATTTTTATTTATTTTTTCATATTTTATTTTGAATTATTATATTTTAACTTATTTTATTTTATATTATTCTATTAAATATTATTTATATTGATTTATATTATATTATTAAAGAAAGAGATGCATAAAGAGGTGTAAAAAATCACATGGCGTTACCCATCTTATTGTTATATTTGCTTTTTATGCATATTTTATTTATTTATTTATATATTTATATAATATATATAATATTTATAAATTTGTTTTATATTATTTTAAAATTATTTTATATTATCTAGAAAATATTAATATTAATAATAATAAATTAATTATAAATATATCAAAATTATTTAATTAAATTTTATTTAAATTTTATTTTAAATTTCCTTTTGTTTTTCCTGCTCTTTTTTTTTTTTTTTTTTTTTTTTTTTTTTTCCACT
>VNJY01003131.1:137470-206830 GCA_008042715.1 Drosophila bocki
TTTTTTTTATTATTATAACTTTTTGGCTATTAGCCAGCACTGGCAGCCATCTTGGCGCCTGTCTTATAACGGTAACCAAGTCAACTCAAGCTCTCCCTCCCTTCCTCTCTCTCGCTCTCTGTGTATGTGTGCGACCGGAAGTGCGGCATATTTTCCGCTTAAAATGCCACAATGTGCTGCAGCTTGTGTATGTCTGTGGGGGAAAAGGGATGGATGCAGGACAAAGAGGAGCCACACGCATATATATACATATATATAAATATATATATATATATATTATTTTTTTTATTATATTTCTCTTTATTGTCGACGACAACGGCAACGGCGGCTGTCATAAAACTCATGTGAACGCTGGCACACCTCGGTAATCCCGGACTTGCGGCAAAGTCGCAGCAATTAAATGCTTTAAATTAATGTTAAATGTTAAATAAAAGTTACGGCGCCCAATAACCATATTCGGATATTGTCTGTGGCGCATTTAAACCGCAGATTGTCGAGCATTCGTGACGTACTTACACGTGGATTTTATTCATTTGCTGGAATTTTTTTCCCTTTTTTTTATATCTTTGTTTTGGCTATTTTTGATTTCTTAAATTTTTCAAATTTAAAATTTATTTGTATGTAAATAAAAGAAGAGTAAGAATCTAAATATATTAATATTAAAAAAATGCTCTAAATAAATATAAAAAAATATAAGTAGTACAAATAAATATAAATTATGAAGTACTATAAATAAATATTCATAAATAAATAATTTTTAATATTTATTTATAGTATTTATAAATTATATTTATTTTTACCACTTGCATTTATATATAAATTCTATATTATTTTTAATTGCCCTTCTGCCAAAATCAATTAAAATTATTTTGGATTAAATATTTTCGATGGTTTGGTTGGCATATTACCTCAAAATAAGTGGAGCTAATAAGTGCATTGCACGTTGCAGGATAACACACAGAGTAAAAGAGACAGATAGAGAGAGAGATTTCTGTCCTGCCGGCAGGACTCTCTGCGGTTATCTGCACTTGCGGGTGGTCGGTCGGTTGGTCGGTGGGTTTTTGCGAAAGTTTTGCTGGCAACTAACTTCGTTTAGCCTGAAAATGAAACTGTACAAATTGTTTACCAAATCCAATTAATTATGGCTCTACTCTCCGCTCTCCGCTCCCTCTCCGCCTTGTTATTGTTGCTATTGTTTTGCTTTTGTTTTTGTTTATGTTTTTGTCCAGGCCAGAAGAGTGTCCAATTAGTGCTTTGTGAAAAACATTGACCGTGGTTTTTCGCCGTGCCAATGAAAAAGGATATGCCAGGGGTCTAAAGGATGTTATTTCTGTCGCCCCTAGGCATAGCTAGTTATATGTCTAACATATATATGTTTCTAAAGCTAATATTAAGGGAAAACATTTAAATATATTTTAATTTTTTTTATAAAAATTTAAAAATAGAAACTTGAAACCATAGAAACAATAGAAGAGCACATTATAATTATAAATTAATAAAATAAATATTAAATTATAGATTTAAATAGAGTTTTTAAGAAAATTTCAAATAAAGTTGAAATTAAAATTAAAAAAAAAAAGCTTTTATACAGTTTAATTTTAATTTAAATTATTAGTATAAATAATTGTATACAGTTAAAATGTAAATTCAATGTAAATTAAACTATTATTATTAATATTTTTATACATTTTAGTATTTAATTAAATTAAATATCATTATTAATATTAGTACTATTCCTTCTACGGATCCTTTGTCCTTGTCCTTGCCCTTTAATGCGAATACAATTGTCAGCGGAGGTCCTTCTAATTAAATCAATCTCTATTATATAATATATACACGATATGTGAGCCACTATATATTGTCATAGATAATTGCGGCTACATTAGACCGCGTAGTTTAGTGGTTTTTGCTTTGATGCGGTTCCCTGGCTCTCCTTTAATTATCCTTAAAGGCGCCTCAGCGGGACCGGACTTTGATTTGTGTCCTGACTCAATTACTCGTCCTGCCCAAGGAGCAGCCGCCCGCGACATTCGATTCCATTGTGCATTCGCGCACATGTTAATTCGATAAACGCTGTCCCTGTCCCTGGATTTATCCAATCCGACAGGACCTCGGTTCGGGCAAGCTGGCAAAAAGCATAATCAACATTGTAGCATGTCAATTTCAACAAAAAAAAAAAAAAAAAAAAAAAGTTCCACACTTTCACCGAAAAGACACACAAATCAATTGGTTAAATTGGAAGTTTTACAGAGAAAATTGTAATCTGCCTTTTAAGAGTTGCAAATCAGAAGGTTTTTGTGTTTTTTTAACGAAATTAAAGTTAACATTAAGACCTACAAAGTATATTATAATATAATAATACCCTAATTGTTAGAGAAATTTTTAATTTAAAATAAAGCTGACGAGTTGGAAATATGCCTGAACATCAGAAATTAAATTTATATTAACAAATATGAAAAATGGCAGACTCAAAAGTTTTGAAAATGTAAATACAACCAAGTTTGGGGTTTAAGTTATAAAATTTAACATAATATAGATTTGTTCACAAACTGTAGCGAACGAGAGAGAAAATAAAAAATAGAGTAGCAATTGAAAGTGAGTTTCGCTCTAAGAGTTTCCCTCTAAAAGTTTTTTCTTTAAATACAATTAAACGGAAATATAAGAAAGAGAGATAAAAATATCGAAGTAGCGAACGAGAGAGAAAGAAGAGTAGTAAATGAAAGTTGCTGAGAGAGTTTTGCATTTTTTTCTCTTCCAATACAATTAAACACAGAGAGAGAGAAAAATAGCTTAGTAGCGAACGATAGTTTCTCGTTTCCTTCTGAGAGTTTCTGAGGAAGATTCGCGAAAGAAACTCTGTTCTTCCTGGATTCCTCTATTCCTCTTCTATAAACCCTCAACCCGCCCTCGCTGCTAGTTCCAAAATGCCGTGTAATTTGGTCGGAAATGCAAATGTGTAAATAAACACGAGGCCGATAGGACGAACGAACACAATAGACCGAAATTATGACTGTCAGAGGCAATCAGTGTGGATATTATTTGATCAAATGCAGCACATATGTATCTCATTAATTATTGACACAAATAATTGATGGAAGAATATTAATAATGAGCTTGAGCGTATAGGAGGCTTGTGTGTCATCAAATTAGTTGCTGTTTTAATTAAAATTGCAAATGCCGAGGGCGCAAAAAAAAAAAAAAAAAAAAAAAAAATACTAATAAATAAATTGTAACCAGACAAGGCCTGTGTGTTGTCAGCTTATTAATTTTCAGCTAAAGTTATTTTTATTTTTTCTTTTGTTCAATTTAATACAATTTAATGTTGAATTGAGGCATTCTGTGGCTTTTCAGTCAATATTGGACTTTCGTTTGTATTTTCCCTTGTTTGTGAGTTGCGCTTTCCTTTAATTTTTGTTCTCAAATAATTAATCAAATTTTGCTTGTTAATTCCAAAGTCTTGCAAAATGTCCCAGAGTCGCATTAATGTCTTTGTGCCACCGATTAACAATTTTCCTGAGCTCATACTGGGCGGCTATGCGCTGAAGGATCGCGTACAGGTCCTGCCCCAGGGTCAGGGTCAGGGTCAGGACCAGGGCCAAAGGAGCAAGTCCAAGCCAAGCTCCACGGAGTCCCTCGAAGAGCGGGAGCTGCAATATCTATACGTTATCGATAGCCAAGGCCGCCTCCTGGAGCACATGCGCTACTCTGGCGACTATCGTGTGGCCCTCAGGGAGGCCTTCGCCTCGGAGAATATAGTACCCAGCAAGGTCGCTCTGAATTCGCAAGCCCAGTCGGATCTGAAGAGAGAATCATCGTCCTCCAGTACCATACTGTCCCAGACTCAGACTCAGTTCCAGTTCAAGTCCCAGTCCCAGTCTCAGTCCCAGGAGTTGCAGTGATCACAAGAAGGAAGATGAACGGAGAACGATGGACAAAGTACAGTTTATTATTCAAATTAATCAGTAAAAACAAAATCTAGTTTCAAATCGGAAACATTTGTTTAAAACTTTTTTTTTTTTAGGTAGTTCTTTTGGTAATTCCATTCTCTCTATATATATATATATATATACACACATATATATTGATATTATAATATTATAATATTATAATATATATATAATATTATAATATCAATATTATCAGTCACTAAGCACAAATCTTGTAAAAAAAAGCTATAAATTTTTGTATTAATTTATTTATATATATTTTTTTAATATAAAATAATGATTCTCTCTCTTATATTTTCGCTCTCATATTTTTCTCTCTCTCTAGTTTTGTCTTCAAACAGTAGCAAATGAGTTTCTCTTTAGATTTTCCCTATATTTTATACTCCATAATTTTATATTTGCCTTATTATTTTTATTGAAGTCTTTTATAATTATTTTCGGCTACACATTTTCTCCCAATACAGCAGATATGTACATATGTTATTGGCATTGATATTATTCACTTGCTGGTCATAACAAATCTTTATTGTTTTCTGTTGTGTTTTTTTCTTTTTCTGAATGGAAAACGAATTGCATTTGCATGGGCATATGTTGCGCCTGTAAAATGTATTTGCATTCGGCTTGTGCATCTGCATCTGCATCTATTACGGATATATTGTATCCTGTAGCCCGTATCCTGTGGCCTTTAGCCTGTATATATATTTTGTGCGAGTGACTATAGTGCATAATGGGCTTTTGGCAGACGGTTTTTATGACCCCAGATCAGGTTTTAATGCATTTAAAATATATGGTTGTCTTATTTGCTGAAGGGCCAATGGATAGAGAGGGAAAGGGATCAAGGATATATAGGGATTTCCGTATATATGTAGTTTTTACTAAAAATATTTTATTTTGAATATTTTCCCGTTAATATAAATGTTTGTGATGCATTTCTTAAAGGTTTATTAGTTTATTATAGAAAAAATTGGTATTTTTAACTAAATTTTTTTTAATCAATATTTGTGATTAATTTTTTTTTTTTGGTTTAATAATTTATTATACTATGAAATTATATTTTTAAATATATAATATTTAATATAATACCTTGATTGGCTTTAAAATATAAAATTTCCCATGTTTCCAGCTTATATTATATATATATTATATTTATTTAAATTATAAACCCAAGACAGAAAAGGACTCTTTGCTCCTTGCAAACTGATTTTGCATATTTTCCTCCCCCTTTTTTAAGGGTATTTTTTCTGCAACATCCTTTTCATCCAGGCATCTCCCCCTATCCCTCATCCCCCATCAACCTATCAAGTGTTGTGTAACCTATCCAATTAGGCGGCAAAACTGGACCGTTTCCAGTTGAGTTGGCTCAGGTGTTTACGTGGCTCGTTTCCCAATTCAACACATGCGGCAAATAATTGGCTGTCATGGCAATGGGAATGCTTCACGTAATTTTTTCCGATGCATTCCCTTACTTCCCAGTTCCCAAGCCTAATCGCAGATCCACTACCTTTCCCCCAATTCAAGTCCCATTTTGTTTAGTGACCCACCAAGGGGACACACACTTTGACCTGTTGCCAAGGCGTGGGTACACACATAAAATTGAACATAATACCCGGGACGGGAACCCGGAGCGGATGCAGAAAGTCGTAAAATTGTGGCCAACGGGTCAGATGTGTAATGCGAGTTGCAACTGCAGTCCAAAGCCAAAAGGAGGCTTCTCCAGGACACGAAAATCCTGGCTTAATGAGTCTGCAATTACATCTTTTTAGTTGCATTTTTTTAAAAGTTATTTAGGGAAAATTTAAATAAATAGAATAATTTATTATATTCAATTTTATGTTAGATAATTTATTAAGTTATTAATCAGGCGAGTAATTTAGCGAAGTTTAAGATTGTTAAACAAGGTTTATAATATTATATTCTTTTTAGATAAGAATACTCAAAAAATACTTTAACTGAGACATCATTTAATTTTAATAATTTTAATTGATGAAGTATTTTATTTTATTATTATTTGTTTATTTCTATATAAGTTATCAAAAGAATAAATCAAATAATAAATATAATAATTAAAATATAATAAAGACATTTAAAATAAACAACTTTTTAAAATAAAAAATTAAAAAAAAAAATGTAAATCTATAGATATAAATATCGCTAGACTTTTCAAAGCTATCAAAGCTGCCTTCAACAAATTTTAAAAATTTCAAACCAATTTTTAAGTTTTAATTAAACTCATTTCTTCGATATTATTTGTCAAATATTTATTGCAGCAGCAAATATCGATAAAGTCCACACGAATCGCAACTTTTTAATACATGTTTAAACTTTAATAAAATATTTGATAAAAGTAAATCTTAGCTAAAATTTAAAATATATATTCATAGAAATCGCAACAAAACTCTGTCAAAGTTATGACCAAAATTCCTTAAAAGAAGTCTTCCTCGGAAGTCAAAGACATCCTCGCTGAGCTTCGGCGATTGCCCCGCCAAAATCCACCACCGATCCGCTGAATGCCACTGACCAATCCCGGTGGAGACGAGGCCGCTCCGCCGCTATATCGATGCCTTTGCCTTCGCCTTCGCGTCTGGGGCATGCGCTGAATGTCCCCTCGACAACGGCAAACGAAAAGGTGTCCTTGGTGGTTCGGGGCCTTGCTCCTGGCTCTCCTGTGGCTCAAGGCTAACCTGTTGACCAAATGCATATTGCGCATACGCCCCGTACGGCGCTTGAGTCCAACAGGTAAGCCGCTGGCGAAGACGTTGCAGCAACAACTCCACCTCCTCCTCCCCTCCCGCCAGGTACCTCTGTCTGCCGCATCTTCAATCGCTCGCCAATCGAAATGATCAGACATCCGACGTCCGCCGACGCGATGCAAGCAGGCAGTAGCCTTCAACTGGGCCTATTCAGCGATTGATGGGACACAGTCCCAGCAGGCAGATAATATATACATATCGATATTTTTAAATATTGCAATATATGCGCGATAAAACGATATTCTGTTCAAAATATCGAAGCAAACCTTATATTTAAGTAATAATAGTTTAAATAATAAATAATTTAAATATGTTGGAATAGTAATTATTTTGATAATATATTTTTCTATATACAAGACTTTCCTGTCCTGTCGATATATATATGAAATATAATATATTATATAGTTATATTTTCTATAAAATAGTGAGAGTACTAAACTTTTGTTGTGGATATATATTTAATCATTATTGTCTGATAATATTAATATTTTAAAATTAAATACTTTTTTTATTTTTTATTTATCAAAAATCGATATATTAGGCTAGATGACATTTTCGTTATAATATGAAGAGGACCCAATTTTCCCTTTTCATAATTTATAAAAAATACTACTATTACGGTAATAATATTTCCAAATTGAGACCAAGTGACTGATAAATATAGATATTTCTATCATTTAGTACTATTTCCAATATTTCCAAATTCGAGACACCAAACTTGAGGATTTATTCGATATAGTATTGAGACTGCCTAATAATATCGAGTACAATTATTTTCGATATTTTCGAAACATCAAATTAGATTATAATTTCGATATAATATATAATATCAAACTACACATTGATTATTGCCGATTTATAATAATGATTTTTTTATTATTTCAGATTTTTTAAAAATTCGAAAAATTAATCTTTCGAATAATTTCAATATGATATTGAGGGTATCCGGACTTTTCCCTTCGATATACTACAACCCGAAAACCAAGTGAGTGAAACTCAATCCAGAAGCAACAGCGTGTTCCTTAGCCCCTCCAGTCAGCGATTCAGCGAGAGCTGAGCTGTGCGACTTCCCCTCCAAAACGAATACGATTACGAATGCAAATGCGATACGAATACTCGTACTCATACTCATACTCGGATTCAAACTCATACTCGGACTCAAACTCGTACTCGTGTTCGTACTCGGGCCAGAGCCACCCCTGAGCCCGAGCAACACCTGGTGCTGGCCGCGTAAGCCTGTTGCTGGTGTCTTCGCAGCAGCTGCTGCTGCGACTGTTGCTGCGTCGTCGTCATGGTCGTCGTTACAGTTACACACTTTCCACTTGTTGTGCCTGTGGTAGCTGCTGCTGCTGGGAAGGAGGGTGTGTGTGTGTGCTGGGGTGGCAGATGTCCTTCGGGGCGTAAGGACGAGCCGAAAGCGAGCGAGCGACACGAGGTGTCCTCGTCAGTCGGCCAGCGGCGGAGCAACAGATGCTGTTCAACATCCAAGCCCAACGGTTGTGCGACTCTCAAATAGCAGTAGAAGCAACAGCAAGGAGCCACACACAGCAAGGAGCAACAGGAGAGCAGCCAAAGCATCCAAGCAACCAAAAGCGAAAGCAGAAACCAGAAAGCAGAAAGCACAAGCAGAAGCGAAACTGTAAACCCATGCAACAAGTCAAGACAATATACTTTTTTTTGAAAGTGCCAAAGATCAGTGTTTGTGTCAAAGAAACGTGAACTTGTATTTATTTTGTCGCGTGTTAAAACCAAATATATATATATACAAAAATGCAATAGTTATCAAAGAAGCTAAACTCAAACTACCTGAACCTGAACCTGAAACCGAACCTGAAACCGAACCTGAACCAAAACAGGAAGCCTTGAAAGCCAAATAAATACCTGATCCTATCCTGATATTTAGCCCCAGAGAGGAGAAGGAGAACGAGGAAGGAACCAGGACCTGACAAGCAACAGATGCTTTATATCATATACTATATATCAACACAAAATATCAGCCAATATCGGCTAGTAACCGAGCAAGTTTAAATGCCCAAAGCAAAAGCAGAAAGCAAAGAGAGCTAAACCGCCAAGGAAAACCAACTAGAGAGAACAGAAACAATCATGTGAGTACTAAAATTTATAAAATTATATTATATATTATTTTATTATTATTATATTTTATATTACATTTTTTATTATATATTTTTTATTTCTTTTCTTTATTATTATTCGATTTAAAATAATTTTCATTCAATGCACTAATAATGGCCTCCCATTTAACAAAAAAAAAAAATGTTGCCATTTAATGTTTTGTCGGGGCAATTGTTATGCAAATTGCAAAACCCCCTAAGTGCATTAAATAAATTGCATAGCATTTACCCCCAATTTAGTAGATATTTAGTACATTTATTTACCATTAAGTTGAAGGACTTTTAGCCGCATTTAATTACGTATGTATTGTTTGCCACACAAAGCCACACGGTGTAAATCAACAATAAACAAATCAACTATATTTTCTTCTAAAAAATACAATATTCTAACTATTCATTTACTATGAATTCAAAGAGTTTTCACATTCATTTCATTTAATTTATTTAAAATTCGCTTATAAACGAATTTAATATGCCAACTCCCCTTGCGATTTTTACTTCAAAGCCCAAGTTTAACCTACAATTCTCTGGTGTCTCTCGGAAAACATTATTTTTCGCTTTAATGCTGGCAACTCACTTTACCCAGTAAATCCAATCAAAATTCTGTGAAAATTTGGCAGGCACTTTTCCCCAGGAGTTTGTTTTCAAATGGGGGAAAAACAACTTGGCAAACTCATTGGAAACGGAAACACGCCTCTATCGTCATTTCCCTTTAAATAGTTTTGAATTGTTCGCAAAGTTCAGATCAAGTCGAAGGCGACGGCAAAGTCTGAGTCCAAGTGAGTGTCTCAGTCTCAGTGTGAGTCTGTCTCACTTTCAGTTTTTCAATTGCCTCCGTTTGTTATTTGTTGATTTCTCCTGTGCCTCGATTACTTGTCACCTGCGCCCAGGTAAGTACAATTTAAATGTCTAGTTTTCATTAGTTGTCGGGGGGCTCTGTGGAAACTTGATTTCCTGTTACAATTGTGTAGAGAGTTCACTAGGGAGAGCATTACTTGGGTATTAATTGGTTTTTGTACAAGAAAATATTGTATATTTAGGGTTGTTGAAAAAAGAAAGCATACTTTTATGGGTAAAGGTAGTTTATTATTTTCCAGGAATTTGTATTTAATATACGTAAAATAAATTCCTTAAAATGTTAGAGTATACCTATAAAAATATATATATCAACAAATTCTAACTAAAAATAACAAATAATTAAATGTGCTAAGATGCTAAATAAAGTATAAATTAAATATAATAAATATATATTAAAAGTATTTAATTGAAATATATATTTATTATATTTTATTATTTATTATTTTATTAATATAATTTAAAATATTTTTATGTTTTCCTCTATTTTAATATGTTTTTGTAATATGTTTTTCATAAAAACGTATTAAAATAGAAGAAAAGCGAATAATTTTTCAAACGAAAAATCTAAGACTTTTTAGAAAATAATAAAATCTACTCGAAAATGTGGAAAAAAACAATATCTTAAAGCACATATTTACTCCAGAATAAGATATTTATATATATATATATGTATATATATAGATATATTTATATAGATATATAAATATATTTTTTAATACATATATTCCCAATTAATTAGCTGATTGATGTCCAAAAATATGATGCCTTCTGATTAGAGTCCTGGCACTTGGTATCTCTGATTCCAAAGGCGTCTGAATGGCCATTGTATTGGCTTGCCTGCTTTCGGGCACTGGACCAATTGTTGAAAACTTTAGGTGCATGTGTTTGTGTGTGTAGCTGAGGCATTGTAGTGCCACAGGGCCACCATTAACCCCCTGCTAGCCCCCGTAGCAGCATTAACCCGCAACGGGGGCATTGTTCCTGGCCTCCCCACAGAAATGAGCATTTATTTTTAGAGTCTGTTTACACAGACACACACACACAGGCACACAATGATTGAATCGACTGGGAATGTCAGTGTGTGTGGGAATGTGGAGGTGTGTGTGTGGTCCA
Source organism: Drosophila bocki (assembly GCA_008042715.1). Taxonomy (NCBI): domain Eukaryota; kingdom Metazoa; phylum Arthropoda; class Insecta; order Diptera; family Drosophilidae; genus Drosophila; species Drosophila bocki. Next base: position 148,271 of record VNJY01003131.1, read on the forward strand.
GCTTAAAGGTGGGAGCGCCGCCCCAGGTATGGGTGGGTTAAGGGGCACGGGGGCGTTCGACAATCATTTGTAAAATCAGAGACATTAGGCACCATGGCTGCCGATGCTGTCATGCACTGTAAACAATTTTTACAATAATAAATGTATATTATTTTGTATTTATTTACTTTTACATGATTTCTTATGCGAGTAAAGAGTACAGAATTCCATATCGAAAGTAGCAGCCTATAATGCTGCCACCTGAATCTCTTGCTTACCACCTGCTGAATTGGGAATGCATGCCTAAGGTCGTGCCTTTTTCTCATATTCAATAAAGTGAAGCACATGAATCGATATCTACTACAATTTCAATGTGAAATATAGATACATATATTTATTTATACTTTTATTTCCTCTAAAACCTATCATAGTCCCACCTCTATCAGTTCTCCGTTTTTGTATCAGTGTAGACCCTGTGTGTGCCTTCGGTGCCCTCTCTGCCTGCGCTCATTAGTAGCACATTTACCGAGTACGTGATTTAGCTGCAAATGTGCAAAGGACCGAAGGACTCTGCGACTACTGGCTGGCCCTAGCATAATGATAACTGTTGCTGGTTGCTTGTTATAGCCAAACCCCCCGATTCCCATATCCCATATCCTATATGCCTATATGATGGGCTTCTCCTCCCGACACGTGTGTCAACAGGGGACTTGGGGGAATTCGGTATTTGAAATTTGCTAGGATTTGCATTTCGCCGCCAGGATGCAGTTGTAGGTGTAAACGGAAAAGGAGTCTGTCTCTTCACCTTAACTTTATTTTAGATTAAAGCATTCCAAAATAAATGCAATTAAATTTAAATTAAAATATAAAATTCAAACGAGAACATGATTCGTCCTTTTTTTTATCTTCTTTATTTTTTCTGCTTCGTCAGATTCTGAAGGCTTGTCTAGGTAATAAAATATTTGCAGTCGCTGTCCAAAACCCAAATAGAACCAAAAAGGAGAAATTCCATTTTATTGTGTCCTGAATGACAGTATCTTTTAGGCGGGGACGAAAGCATTCCTTTGCTGCCAGTTAACTTCCATTGCTAAGTGGCAAAAAGGCACTTCGTGTTGAGAATGAACAGCAATGGCACACAAACTGATCAATGGCTGTGGCACTTCCGGCACATGGGCCAGGTTTCCGGTGGAGGAGAGACAGAGAGAGAGAGAGAGAGAGAGAGAGAGTTAACATACCGATAAGTTGATTTACACTGTCCCTTCCTTCCGCTGGACACGAAAAAACTGAAACTCTGAAACTGTAACTGAAAAATCGACTCTACGCTCCCCACACACTTATGGTTCAATGAAAATGTTCACTCAATTACGCTTTAAGACTTAATTCACCAAATTGAAGCGAATGTCGTTAACGGAAGTGGGCCAGTCACTCACCCACACGAGCACAAGCACACACAGGCACAGACACGAACTAAACAAACACGAACACGAGGCACACAGACGCACAGGCGCCTCCATCATTGTCATATATTCTTTATCATGGCTTCCTGATGCTCTCTTCCCTGCTTCCTTCCTTTCCCCGAATGTCCTGGGAAGTGCGTGTGTATATTTTCGCTATGCCTTGTTGCGGCTTTCGCTTGTCCACGGGAGCGTCAACAAGCGCTTTCAGGTGAAAGCAGTGCCATAAAAAAAGAGAAAAGAAAAAAAAAAAGACGGGGAACAAGAAAGAAAATCAACTTCTCGTTCAACTGAAGCTTGTATACCCTTGCACATATGATTTATAGTTTAAAAAAAAACTTTGAAAACATAAGAGATATGTTCCAGATATTTTTTTAAGAGTGAAAAGGATATATGGATATATATATATATATATATTATACAGCTTTTAAGCGAGCGAGTAAACGAGGGAGAAAACGAAAAACTTAGCAGGTGTTCAAAGGCGAGCGAGTTAAAGTAGGCAAACAATGATCAAGTAAACGAAGAAAAATGAGAGCAAACTAGCAAGAGACAGATAGCAGACTAGCGAGTAAAAGAGCAATAAGACAGAGAGCAATTAAGCGAGAGACCAGAGAAGCGAGTAAAAAAAAGCAAACAAACATGTGAATAAATGATGATCAAGACGATAAGTATAGACAACGAGTGTAGACAACGAGTAAACTCAAAAAAAAAAAAAAAAAAAAAAAAAAAAAAAAATACAATATACAGAGTTTATAAGAAAAAAATGGTATACATATATCAGACTATCGACATGGAAAACTAATTATGGTTAATTGTACAAGAAAATCAATTCCAATCGAATTTCATCCAAAACCAAAATAAAGATAAAAAGATTAGTAGAATTAGAAATATGATTTCTGCCAATACATTTCTCTGAGGTAAAAAGCTTGCTTAAAATATTAATTTTAACAACTCTAGTCCCTGCTGGGTCCTGTTTGGTCCTGTTCCGGTTCCAAAATATCGCCCTAATCTCTTAGAGTTTTTGCAACCGAAGCACGACGGCACTTAATATCCCATTCAACAGCTGGGGAACTGCCAGGACTACATGCAACTCTGACTGACTTTGGCTTGGGGCTTTGCGGGGGAAGGCAGGGAATTCGCAGTAATGCACCTCCGACACAGTCCCCGAGTCCTGCATAATACATAATACACACACATGTATGGCGCAGCACTTACAAGTTATTATTGCCCAGGGGGCCTTCCCCCTACACATATGCACGCATCTACAAGGGGACTCGCCACACACACTCGCATGCAAGGACGATGTCCAGCGGCAAGAACAATGGCTTCGCATTTCGATTTGCAAATACAAAGACTGAGAAGGAGACTAAGACTTGTAAGTAAATTATCATCTGGATTTAGATTACAATTGGTATTAGTGGCCCAGAAAATCCTGGCAACCCCCAAGCCCTGGCAACACAGCAGGCTCTCTGATCTTTGAAAATACAAAATATTTAAGCCAAAAATCATTAAATTCGGGTATTTAATCAATATTTATTTATATATATTTATTTTTAATGCAAAATCCCTGAACTTCTGAGGTTAATTGTAAGCCAAAAATCACTTGGCAAAAAGTTCTTTCGTCTCATTTTTATTTTGTGATTGAAATGGCATTGTTTTCTTTAAATTCAATCCCGCCACTTGAGTCCTTTGAATAGACTTTGATTTGAAATGTGATTGACAAGCCTCGTTTGCTGTTTTGGTAATTTCATTTACATTCCCACCGGAGTGTGTAAATTCGTAAGGAGAAGCCGTTGTTTATATATAAATAAATAAATAACGAAATAAATGGTGCGAAGGGGTGGCAGGCAATCCATCAAGCAACCCCTGAAAAAACCTGCTGGAAAATGCACTCAAGTGTTACCAATCCTATCGATTTGATGCTGAAAATAAACGTCACGGCAGGCTACACCTGTCTCGCGGGCTGTAAGTGTGTGTGTGTGTGTGTTTACCCCAGAGTGGGTTAAGTCTGGCTAATGGGTTAAGCTCGCGAATACACAAATTCCTGGGAGAAAAATAGGCTTTAATAGGAATATTTTTTCAACAATTCAACAATAATTCAACAATTGAAATTTCTTAAAAGATTTTATTAAAAAAAAAAAAAATCTATAAATAAATAAATTAAGCAAGTAAAAGACAGATTTCACTTAAATCTCCATCATAAGTCTTCGTTTATGTTTTTCCACTATTTTTATTGAGGTTAGCATAGTGATAATGTGGCCTTCCTTGCTCTGAAAATGGCACCCATCCATAAATTGTCCACTTGAAGGCACCGCAAAACGCAGTACTTGGAGAGCAAGGCTGGCAGAAGCCATCGAGAAACAACACCCAACTCCCATCACCCACCACCCACTAGTTACCACCCACAGAAAGCAGGTGGCCTCACATACAAAAGGTGTATTCAAGTGTGCCGCATAGAATTCACAGGCTGAATGCATGTCAAGAATTGTAAAGGCTTTCTCCCCACGTTACACCTTCGCCACACACCTGTACACCACCCAGTTGGTAAAGCAGGCTCAAGGTCATCGGGTGGGTACTCATCAATGGCAGCTTAATAATAATGCTGGCAGCGATGACAGGACCTGCGCCAAGGCTAATTACGTATGGTAAGCTGCGAGCTGGGAGTTTTGTCTGTCCAAGGACTCTCCTTGGATTCCTTTCGTCAATCATCAATCTTTTTCATCAATGTATATATATATTGACCTTAAGCATTAAAAATTTTTTAAGAGAAATATTGAAATTTAAAAATTCAAGCTACAAAAAAGGCTTAAACAATAAAAATTTCAACAAGCCCAAGAACTTGGAATTTCCAAGCTTAAAATTTATGAAACATCTTTGACTACCACAACTCAACCTTGAGCAGGATTGCTACGAATTCAGAGGCTTCCAAAGAGCTCCTCTGGAGCTAATTAGAGTTAATCCTTTTCCCCGGGAATCCATCCAGAAAGGGGAAACAACCAAAAATGCAGCACAGACAGCACACAGTTGTGTGTTTTGATTCCCAATGTTAATTTAGTTGCTGTTGCTGGCACTTGAGATAATTACAAAACGGAGACGAAACAGCTGCCATTCTGGCATCGTCATCATCATCATCATCATCATCATCATCATCATCATCATGGCCAGAATCACCAGGAGAGGGCAAAGAGCAAGGCAAGGCAAGGCTCACATGTCAAACAGTGAAACACACATCTCATTTTATGTTTGCGAATGTGCGGTCGAGCTCGGGGAAATGTGAATACATATATGGATAGGGGTATGAGTATTGGTTTGGGTATGGCTCCTCGGAATCTGTGTCCACGTTTGAATATCGTGGGTTACCCACTGCCATTTGCGCCGCATTTTCCCTGGAATATACATGGCTGAGGAAACGCAGCTTACCAAGGATTTCCATCGAAAGATGTGGACAATTAGCAATCGGAGCAATTATTTTGTAATTAAATTTAAATACTAAACAAATGGAATATAATAATAATTCTTAAAAAATCAAAGCTGGGAGGCTGCCTCAATTGTCAATGAATATTTACTTCATTTTCACTGAATTTTGATTACCATTGGAAGGTCACATATTTTAATTAATTTATTTACTTATATATTTAATATATAATTTACATATATTTTATATATTTTTTTTTTAACAACCCAGCAGGCATTCCAGGTATTTCGCTAACGAGGTTGTGCTCTTCTGCATAATCGATGGCACGCATTCTCCTCTACTTTTTTTTTTTTTTTTATTATATACATATATCTTTATGAATTCGTGGCATGCAACATGGGGGGCAGTTTTGGGCTTCGAACTTTTCAAGTGTGAGCTCCGGGCAGAAATGCCGCAAAATGCCAATCTGATGTCGAAATATTTCCATCGTCCTCCAATGGCCACATGTAGCGATAGCGACATCGACTTTTGTGACAAAATATTTTGATTTCAACATTTTTGACGGCATTTTTTCTCTACTTTTTTTTTTGGTTTGTTTTCGTGGACAGCTTTTAAAGTAATTTTAATAAAAATTCAACGCGGTGCGTTGCGATTTTTATTTCGATCCATAATAAGCAAATTATTTGTATATCGTTCACAGCTGAAATCCAATTACATTTTCGGTGTATTTATTTGAGCGTTGCCAGATTTATTTTCGCTTGTTTAGGTTTTACATTGAATTTGTTTTGAATATTGACTTTTAAGGTAAATGGAGAGAGTGAGAATAATTTTTTAAATTTAATTTTAAGTTGAATGAGATAAGTAGAGAAACTTTTACGAGATCAGTGTGACCAGTTCTTATTAAAATTCTCCAGTGAAATATTATTATTATATTTTTTATTACCAAGTTAAAGAATCAATATAGAATTTTTAAAGAATAATAAGTTGTATAATATTTAAAGAGCTTGAATAGTATTATTATATATTACAAAAGATATATAAAATAAGGTCGCATTAAATCAAAAATGAAAGCTTTTTGTAATTTTGCGTACATATTCAAGCCACCAATTCGGTTTTATTGCATATCCAATTGCAACATCGGTGTCCCATTGCCCAAAATGCGAGGAAAGGTGCTCTAGAACCGAGCGGGGAGCCACTTTATTTCTCGTTATCGTTTGCCATTCGATCCTAGCCCCCGAACCACCTCGACATCACTTTATATTGCTGGCACAATTCCACCACCTGCTCTCCTGCCCGTCACATGGCAATGTTATGCAAATATCAAAAGCCACTCATGCCGGCAAGGCCAGAAAAGAACAGCATCCAATAAAAACAGAAACTGAAATATGTAGCCAACCTGAAGCTGAACCCTCAGCTGAAACTGAAACTCAAATTGTAGCTAAAGTTGTAGGCAGTTCACTTTTTGGCATTCATCAATCCCATGCCTGCATGTTTGCGAAACGGCCGCAGGCGCCAGGATATGACATGAATGTAGTAGGATTTTCCAGTAGGATATCCAATATCCAATATCCCACTGAAGGCAAACAGTTTTGGGCACAAAATGGTCGAGCAACTCTCTATTACTGCCTTGATTTTTAATGATTTTTAATTTATTTGGTTATATAATGGTTTATATTTGCATTTTAATACGGGCTCTAGTTATTTGCTTGTTTTGGTTCAAGGTTAGAGTTGAGTTTTAGTGTGTGTTATCGATATTTTTGGGTCCACCTCAAATCACTAACTCAACAGTTGTTGTAAGAAATGGTCCCGTTATTAGACTGCAGTTCTTTGTGGCAAAACCATGGAGAATATACATAAAACAGGCTCAACTGTGCTTCTCTTTTAACGGATCCCAGGTACCCCTAGTACTAGTTACCTGGCGGGCTTGTTGAGTGGCGACAGTGGCTGTGCCGGGGCTCACCAAAGGGGGGACCTCCTCCCCCCCGCTGATTCAATTCGCCTCAATTCATGTTGAAAATCGCGTTAACGTAAAAGCAGTTCCAACACTCCTCCGCTCCACAGGACTCCACAACAACAACAACAACAATAAGGACAAAAAAACAAAGAGAAAAACAAAAATAAAGAGGCGAAAAACAGGAAGAAAACAGGACCAAAACATGTAACCTGGGGGAGGTAGGTAGAGGTGGTAGGGGCTGTCAGCAAAGTACCCAGAAATTCAACAACCATCTCACCTGACCCCGGGTTGCCAACATGTTTACTGCTTGCTGTTTTGCTACAGGTTGAAAAAAAAAATATAAACAATCAGTTAACATTTAATATTAAGAGCTCAGGATATATTTTATATATTTTAGTAATTTAATGTTTTCTAATTAAAGTATATATACATTAAAGTCAAGTTAAATAACAAGAGATTTAAACATTAAACATTAAAATACTCGAAATATATCAAAATTCAATTTAAAATTAAAATTAAGTTTAAGAATTTAGTAAAATAACACAAGTTTTACAATTTTGTAAACCTTACTTAAAATATAGATTTAAAATCTTGACAAATTCCCGAAGGATTTTCTTTCGCTTGTTAAAGATTTAAAATCTCTATGAAAATCTTGTTTGGTAAAAAATATTGCAAAGAACATGTCTATACATGTTAATATTTTCTCTCTCTTTTCCTCACTCTTGCTGTGTGCATTTCCACATCTCCTCGATGTCCCTTCCACCTGTGGGTTGTCATACCAAAGGCAAATTTTAATGCCAACATTGACAGGTGAACGGCATATGTGTGTGTGTGTGTGCGGGGGCAGGGCAACCGAGCGTGTAAGCCTGCTAAAGGGGAGGCGATAAAAGAAAGCTGAAAAAAAAACGAAAAAAAAAACGGGGACACGCATGACACTGTATCCAGGCACTCAGACGTCGCGCAGCACAGCTTTGGAGCCAATTGTATGTGTGTGGGTGTGCGTATGTCATTATTGGCAGCTTAGAAGACACACACACACACACCCACAGAGTCGGAAAATGCGAAAAACAAATCGAAAAAATATTAACAACTTATTCCTTTTGATTTTTTATTGGCCCATCGGCTGTTGCCACGCTTATTCAGCTAGAGTTGGTCTCGGTTTTTTTTTATTTGGTAAGCTTATCTGTGCGGCATTTAAAGCCTATCCTGTTGTGTCCCTGTCGTCCTTCTGTCCCCATTTTGTAGCCTTCTGTTTTTTTTTTTCATGCCTGGAAATGGCAACTGGACCAGGACGACATGTTATCCCGTCAGCTCGCTTAGGAACTGGCTCAAATTGTTTCCCCACCAGCTTACGGCTCGAAGCGTAGTTGTCATACAAAGGACTATCCTCGAAATTGGCCATTTTTTTTCAATAGAAATATACACTTTTGGCTATGAAATGGTTTTCTAGAGATGTTTTTTTTGAGACTGTAAATATGGATTTTATTAATTAGAGTTCTTGTACTTTAAAATTATAATTTTAATATATAATTTTTGAAGAGAAAAAAAAACAACTTTGTATTGATAGATTTTAGATTGCAAAATATGGTCACACCATTTTTCTTATGCTTTAAATTTATAATTTTAATATATCGTTTTTAAGAGAAATTTGTATTGATAAATTCAAAAGTCAACCAATATGGTGACACTATATTTTTAAACTAATTAATTGCAACAAGGCAGTGTCATACAACCATTTACATCGCTTCTGGCACAATTAGGTCAATTTTAAACTATTTTTTTTATTGATTCCGGCATTTGCATAGACACAAGAGACAGTAAGTGCCATAATTGTAATAAATTGATTTAATTTTCATGTCAGAGTATATTCAAAAATTCTCAAATTGTATAATTTTGCGCCCTATTAGGCTGGCCACAAAATTGAATCAATTTCAGGACGGATTTTCAGAGTATCCTGTGAAAAGCTCCTTCGCTCCTGGCCCTTCTTGCATACACATGCGCTCATTTCACGCCTCGTGTTAATGGCTTTATACACATACACTTATGACGCGTGGTGTCGAGTGAAAGTGGAAAAGCGTAGCAACAATACACTCACACAGCCAGGCATGAAAATTAATGATATTTTAATGTAAAAACAATACCAGCCACTTAAGCCGTATTCGTATCAATGTCTGGGGTGTGTGTGTGTGTGTGTGTTGTGTTTGGGGTGCCTGGGGTGTGTGTGGTGTGCCTTTCAATTTTCCAGAGGGGGAAAAACGAGTGAGGCTGAGCCATGGCTGAAGCCCTAAGCCGAAAACTGATGAGCAGCCACCCCGGAAAATTGGTAGAACCAAGCTAAAAGTTTCCCCCTTTTTTGTTGTTGCTTTTTTTATAAGCTTTTCTTTTTTCGTTATGCTGGATTTGGGCATTCTTTATTTTGGATGGTTACCCCGGCGTATACGCAATATGCGTATATACACAGGCAGGCAGCGCGGTATATTAAATTCAATGTACATAGTTTGCAGGACACAAAGGCGCCCAGTAAACCACCAACGATGGAACGTTCAAAAATCAAATTATTACTTTCCCCTTGTCTGTGTTGAGCTGTCTTTTTTTTGTATATTTTTTGTATTGTGTTGCAGCAAACAAACAACAAGAAAAAAATATATATAAAAAAAAAGATGAACAAAAAATGCGAACAAAAATTTACAAAATAAATATGCAATATGGCTGCGGCGGAGGCTAGAAGGCTGACTGCCTGACTGGATGACTGTGGATTACGAGTACATTTCAAGGCTGTAATTGTTTGCTTTACACTGTTAAAAAATATGTATATAAATGTTTCAGTGTCATAACCGCAGGAAGAAAGTGAAAGAGCTTAATTGAAGCATAAACATGTATTAGTTGATGCTTCAATTAAGCTCTTTCATTGTAAAAAAAAAAACACTACATTCAGTGTCATACCTGCACAAGGATAAAAATATATATATATTTATATAAAAATATGATACATCTGTATCTGATCTATCTCAGTGTAGCCTTTCCTCGCTTTTTGTTTGCCCGCCCCAGTCTTTTGTTGGACGAAATTGAAGTTGAAGCTTTGTGCTGCATTATCTGAGCATGGCCTACGGGAAAACCTTTCTACACAGAGCAAAAAAATAATAAAAAAAGAAGAAAAATATAAAAAAAAACTAAAGAGGAAACCAAAGGGAAACAGAAACAGTTGGCTTGCCAATTACTAATGGAAATGCAAATAACAAGAGATAAATTCATATTCCAATGAATGCACACTGCACAGATCGATATTCCGAATATTATTTTCCATTTCCCAGTTGGATTTTCCATTCTCTCATAATCACGCTGCTGCTCCTGACAGTGAAAACTTTGCTTTCGCCAGGCTAAACTTTGTTAAGAGTGAGAGTAAGTGTAATTAAATTCACGCATGTCCTGGCTCCATCGCCGAGCACTTGCCCGCGGCTGTTGCTGCTGCTCAGCTTAGGCAAAGGTAGCCAAGCACTGAGAAAAAAAGAGGGGTGAAATGGAAAGTAAACAGAGAGGAAAGCCAAAACATAAGAGGAATACTTGATACATGATTTAAAAGCAATTTGAAGAACCTTAATCTTAACCTTTTTTTTATTATTATGAAATCTCAAAATATATGTATATATTTTTTTTATATTAAATGTACAATTTGTAGATTTTTCTCCCACATTTTCTTTGACTCATTGAACCCAATCTGGGTCCTGTTTTTCCACGAATCCTACCGCTGCTCGGCTTCAAAGTGTGCTTTGATTTCCTCACGCCGTCATGAAAATCAAAGCCTCCCGACAGACAGCAAGATTTACGGATTAAGAGGGCGGGGAAAATGGCAAAAACGGGGGAAATGGGAAATGCGAAGGCGAGTATCGATGTGGATCTGGCAGATGTCCTACAGACTTGGCGCTAATTCACTTTAACGCGACTAACCAAATTAATTGCTGACAGTTTTCCGGATCAGCTTCGGTTTTCCCTGCCGCTTTTCCGATACGTGACAGGCACACACACTCACACGCACACACTCACTTGCGGCAAGTGATTTCGTCTCATATTTATTTGTATTTTTTGCCAGCAGGTAAATATGCACATAAATTACGGCATCTCGGAATCGGCATCGGAATCGAAGTCCGTCTGGCTTTCCGGCTGCTTGACTGCCCAACGATTCAATTAACCCAACATGCCCGAAACCTAATCAGGCATGGCGATTGACTCCATTTGAGGGCAGGTCCTGACCCCCCAGGATAAACGGCTTTAAAAAGGAGCTAAGAAAAACTATAGGAAACTCTAGAAAGAACTTAAATAGTTAACTTGGTTAATAGTTGGAAGGGGGTTAGGCTTTTGTATCTACAAAATTCTCCCTCTAAGCCGGAAGTTAAGTCTCCTTTGAAGTCAAAAAGACGACGAGTCTGTGTCGAATTTATGTGAGTGAGCTTCGCCGGGAAACTGTTTTCCTTCCTCCCCCCACAATTTGCCGTCACTGACAGGTGCTCTAAGGGAAGCCAGAACCCAGAAACCAAAAAACCAATCGCACTGAAAATGTTTTGCGGACATGTCAGAAACACACTCGCTACTCACCTCTTGCCACTCGTTAAGTGCAATCGAATGAAGCTAAAGGTAATTGTAATTAATTTGTAAACTGCCAGGGAGAGAGAAAAGGAGATGAGCATTCCATTTGGATTGTGGAAAGTTTTTTTTATTATTTATATCAGAAACAGATTCGCCACTTGCCTCTCGTGACTCGCCTCTTGCCACTCGCTTCTTGCCACTTGCTATTTAACACTCGCTAAAGGTAATAGTAATTAATTTGAGAGATCAGCATTCAATTCGGATTGTGGAACGTTGTTGTGTTTTATAATTTATATCAGAAACAGATTCGCCCCTCGCCCCTTGTTACTCTTACTTCATGCCTCTCGCTTCTTGCCACTCGCTATTTAACACTCGCTATAGGTAATAGTAATTCAGTTGAGAGATGAGAACTCAAGTGGGATTTTGGAAAGTTTATTTTTATAATTTTTATAAGAACCACACTCGACTCGCCACTAGCTTCTTTTTACTCGCTGAAAGCTATTTAAAGGTAACAGTAATTTGAAGATGAGAATTTATGTAGGATTTTGGAAACTTGATTTATATTATTTATATATATAACTGATTATTTAACTTAATTTAGTTTTACCACACATTTTCAATTGACTCGTTCTTCCTCGACACACCTTCTTTATAGCAAGTCAAAGCCAAGGAGTTGGTTTCCCGTCTGATGAGACTTTGAATGGCTGCTGTAGGGCCTGTTTTATTTTTACAACTTTTTAATGAGTTTTCAATGCCGAAAAATAAAATCAAGGCACAGGCTCAGGGGGGCTCAAGTCGTAAGGCTCAATCTCAGTACCAATCTCAGATTCAATCTCAGACTCAGAACAATGTATGTGTGTGTGTGTGGGTGACAAAATGAGCTTTTTATTTTTGCATTTTATTTTAATTATTCAGTTTTTGGGCCTGGGCTCTGCTGGGCTTCGGGGCTCTTGGGCCAAATGAAGCCCGAGATGAAAATTCAATTATGACATGAGTTTACATATTTTTAGGGGTTCTCCTCTACATGAATTTCATTATAATTTAATTTCTTAAAGACCTGAGCTCGCTCTAAGTCGGTTTATAATCACTCAATGAACCCGAAGTGGACTTGAACTAAATAACTGGCCTTGTTGATGAACAATACAAATAAATTGTGTGTTCAAATGAATAGACTTATCGACTTGAGTGAAGTATTCCTACAGGGATGTTTCTGCTTCGATTTGAGCCAACAAATGCCGGAGATATGTGCCAGTTGGTTTTGGCCCACATTCCACAGATGCCTTCATGGCCATCTCTACATTTCCATTTCCATGAGGGAATGTCTGTTACGAATTTCAAATGCGGCCAGAAATGAAATCAAAACAGAACTCTGAATTGCATTTTGGTAGAAAGGGGTGTTTCTTTGCCAGAAATACCTGTACATTTTTGGCCAGGTTTTGTTGCATTCCTTAGCTTACAAAATGCTTTATGTTTTTTTTTTTTTGGCTTTTTCCAAATGCTTTAAATAAAACAATTAAAACAATGTTTTTAGGAAGAAAAGTAAACAAAAAGGATTTGAGCATTCAGCATTTAATTATTGGGATTAGGGACTCCTTAATTTATAAAATTATTTTTATAGATTAAGACTATTGCCTGCTTTTGGTGCTTGCTTTTGCCTTGAATGGAGACTTATATTTCCCAACTCGTTCTAGTTAAGGAGTAGGGTTAAAGACCCAGAAAATAAGTGCATTTGTGTAGTGCCTGCCTGGAAAGCTTGATAAATTCTAAATTATATAAATTTTGTATAATTTCTTTAATAAAATAAATTTTATAAAATATTTATTATAAACTTTCCACCTTTAATTAAAACTCATCGCAATTCGTATGGCCTTTGTGGCAGCAGAATTAACCGCAGATAGTTATTTTTTCTTCTGAAAAATATCAAATTAGGCTGTTTTCCCATTGAATTTCCCTTTTGAGCGGTATCTGCGGGAAATCGCATTGTTTTTGCATCGACACAAAAGGCAAGTTTTCCCGGAATCAGCACGGCTGATTGGACTGGGAAATTCTCATTAAGGACTTGTCTGCGGCGACCACTTTCGCCCACGCTGTGTTTGTGTTTTCTGTTTTTCAGCTTTCTCCTTTCACGTCCCTCCCCCCTCCCTGTTGCCCAGAGAAGTTAAGCCTGCGAAAAAAAAAAAAAAAATAGAGTATAAATGTGGAAAATGAAAAATAAAGAGGGTAAAGGAAAACTGCTGCCACAGCAAACAGCTGCCGTGTTGCATGTCCTTGCGGTTCATCTCCAGGGGAGGCGGAGGTGGGTGGGTGGTGGTGCAGCTTTAATAACGGCACAAATTGCGTAAGCCGCCAAAAACCATTAATAACTTTCGTGCACCTGCACACGTAACGAAGGCGAAAGCGAAGGAAATTCGACAGAAAAGCGCACAGCGTACGGGTCGTATGCGTGATATATTTGCAAGAGCTGTGTGTGTGTGTGTATGCTCTGTTCTGCCTTTTAATTATTGATTCCGCCATCAAAGTGATAAATATTTTGCCAACAGCCCCAGGACCTCGCTCCCAAAGCAATTGCCACTGATTGTTTTATTTCGCTTCATAATTGCATTTCCTTGTTACGCACATTGTGTGTGCGTCCTGCGTGTGTCCTGCATGTCCTGCGCAAATTTGGAAGTTGCTAAGCGCCTGCCACTGGGGGAAAATAGTTTAACTAATTAAAAAGAACATCAAGAGGAGTAGGGAAAATGAAGCCAATTTATTTTCATTATCATTTTATAGCTTGGCATTTCATCAATTCCTTTGGGTATTCAACATTATTATTATTTTAGTTTTATTTTATATAGCTTGCTTAATTATTTATTATTTAAGCAAAAAAAAAACCAAGCACAACTGATCCATCTTAGTCACATGTGCTTACAAAAATAGAATTCTTGACCAGGAAACGTTGAAGAAGGTGCAACAATTGCCAAATGATACTGGGAAATTGGTATACTTTGGGCAAGACACTGAGAGAAAATAATAATAAGAGAAAGGATATATAAAAAAAATGAAATAAATTTAATTTTATAAAATAAAATAAACTTTATTTTATTTTATAAATTATTTTATTTAATAAAGAATTAGGCAAATAATTGATTTGATTTTTTCCTGTATTTTGACTAAAGTCTAAGGCTGAAAGCTATATGTTCTTGTGTCTATATATTCATATGTATATGTATATATATATATATATTTGTATATATCGGTGTGTGAGTGTGCTCATTTTGGGGGGCAGGACAGGAAAGGCATCAATCTTCCTCCATCAATGTCAGCGGCCGATGACGATGGCAATGACGATGACGATGGCGAAACAAGAGCAACAGCCTCCCGCAAGGACTGCCACGATTTTCATACCACCCACACACCACCCCCCCCCGCAGTGTGAGTTTCCCTTTTTCGCCTTTCTCATTTCCGCAGCAGGCACAAAGTAAATGAAATATCATCGCCGCCTGTCATTTCATTTTCATAATTTTTGAAAGCGAAATAAAGCGAATGGATATATATATCCTGGGTTACTAACCAATTATATTTATATAATTCGTGTTGAAATTAATTATTTATTTACGCCATCAACATCAATAATGTTGCCGCAACAGATATTTAGGGAGGGGGCATGAATTCAGGTGAATAAATACAAACCCAAATATGAATATGAATATGAATATTTCAAATGCCACTAAAAACTGATGTCCCTTTGATGGATTGGACCAGGACTTTTGGCCCAAATCCTCCTCATAATTCCCCTGCAATAATTCACTCATCTCTGCGTTGGAGATGCATAAACAAATTGAAAAACTTTCACTTTCACTTTCACTCCCCCACTCTTCCCTCCGAAAACAACTTATATTTGAACAGTTTTACGGTGAAAGTTTTTTTCCAACCGCAGAAAAAAACCACAAAAAAAATAAAAAATAAAATAAAAAGGTAAAATATGAGACGAGGGTCTAATCCTAGTGGTTGAGCGTTTCATTGGGCCTCCTCCCTCTCTCTGGCTTTTCCCTTATGAGTTTGAATTGTATTTTGAAGCTCAAGTTAAAGCCAAAGCCATAAAAACGAAAAATTTGGTAAGGAACTCGACAGAAGCGCCCGAGCAAACACACAGATGAAAGTTTCTCTCGCCCGAGAATCTTTGTTTACCTGGAACAATGGAAGCCAAAAGTAAATTCGGCCAGCAAACAAATATATATATACAGCAAAGGCAGCACAGCTCTCGACTCAAATTTTAGACAGTTTATTAAGTTTACTGGCAAAGTTTTGCCCTGTTTCTGCTGTCCCTGTCTTTGCCCCTGCCTCATTATGGCCTCTCTGTCTCTGTCTCTCTTCATTTTTGGGTTCAACTTTAGCGTTTCGTTGGAAACTTTTGAGGAATCACTTTCTCCTCGCTTGACTCGAGTTTGTTGAAAATTATTTGAAGAGACAAGAGATTCAAGAAATGCCAGCTGTTTTTCGGGTATTTATTTAAATGAATAACATAAAATTTTGTGATTTTGTTTAGGGTTTTATTATGTAGTCAGAGGATATTCTTTGTTGTTTGTTCTGTTTTTAGTTATGGGAAAAATCCTTCAGAGATTCGAAAGTTTATTCGAATTTACTCGAATAATCAATATCACCTAGGACTTGAAATTATTTAAAAGTAATGGAACAAGAAGGGGTTCTTCCAGACCCAGTAAGGTTGATCTTAGGACCGTGAGAGTCCTGAGCTATGGCAATTAGCACGATCTTTTGATTAATACTGTACTAAATTAGTATTAATTACTTAAGTAGTCAGTTAAACAAAAACAGTATACAATTTATTATAAGATTCTACCCTAAAAAAAAAGCTAAAGAAGTTCCTTGAAAATTTTACCCACTCCCAGTCTCAAGTCGAAGGCCAGGTAACTTTTTAATTGAAATGAAATCTCCAGCGATTTGTGGCACATCTTAAGGGAAATGAATGGTAATATCTGCTTAAAATAAAAACAAATTAGAATGAGTATTAAAATGCAACTCACACAGAAATGAATTAATTGAATTGTTGCCAAAAGGCGTTCCAGCTCGTTCCTTCCTTTTTCCCCCGAAGCTAGAGTTTTCTTCAACATTTTAGCATTTTTTTTTTGTGTATAATTCAAAATTTTGTTTACGCCCGAGCTTAGGCCACAAGCTGTACAAACATCGCTCCGCTCCTGGGTGCCACCCGAGGGTTGATGGAAAGCTGAGTGCCAGGAATGGGGGGGGGGGAAGCATCGCCCCAATCCAAATCCGGCCTGCGCACGCTCTCAACTTTTGCATACGTACATAAATATTTCTATCAAATTTCAATTTGTTGAATTTTTATTCATCCCCCACCTCTACACATTGTTTTTTTTTTATTTTTTTTATTTTTATTTTCTCCATTGGCTGCCTTGGGTAGACATAATTAAGCCGCGTCTCAAAAGAACTTCTGCGGAAAGCCCACAAAAGCCCCGGCCAAGGGGGGCTGTCGTAATTAGAAATCTACAAAACAAAGCCCACCTCTCTGGCGAAAAATGAAAAATCCAAAAATTGTTTATGTAAAAACAAATACAAAATGCTTGAGCCTTGAAGCTGAAAACGAAAAGCCGTAGGGTCCTCCGACTCAGGGCGGGATTTTGGCTCGTTTTTAATTGATGTGCGGGGGTCGGGCTGGGGGGTGGTGAATATTTTTATACATAATTAATTACCCCAACCGGATGGCGATGGTGTGGTTGCCAGAGTAATGGCCTAGTTCGGCTAACCGTGGCTTAAATGGCATTTAAATTTTGATACTAATTGAAGGAGTGCCGGGCAATGGAACGACCAGGGTAATTTGCTCTATTTTTAAGGGTCTCTTGCTATAATGGATGAACGCGCAGAGCCGATTAAGAAGGGGCAGCCAGAGATGCGCTTTTTGTGTCTTTTGCTTTTGGAAAAGATTTTTTACTCAGGTATTTGCTTTTTTTTCTGCACACTCCGCCTGCAATGTACAAGCAATAATGAACGAGAGAGTCTCTCTTTGAGAGCTAAAGAGCTTTGATTTTAAATTCCTTGTTAAGAATTCCACTACGCTTTCCAAATTAATTAGCTTTTGAATTTCATTTAATTTTTTGCCTGCTATGTACAAGCAATAACGAACGAGAGAGTCTTTTTCTTTACTTTAAGAGCTTAAGAGCTCTTATTTTAAATTCCTCGTTAGCACTTCCCAAACCTTTTCCAAATTAATTAGTATTTTACATTTTCACTTTATTTTTTGCCTGCAATGTACATACAAGCAATAATGAACGAGAGAGTCTCTTTTTTCACGCGTCACTTTGGGAGCGTTAGTACTTCCCAAACCTATTCCAAATTATTTAGTTTTTCAATTTCATTTAATTTTTGAAATATAAGCTAACTTTTAACAGTCATTCCATTCCATTTCGTTTCCCAAAATATTATATATATTTTATTAATGCCGAATGAAGTACGGATTTTGTTTACACTCTCTCCTACCCTCATCTAAGAGGAAAATCCAACTAACTAATTTGTTTGCCTCGCCGCGCATCCTGTGTCTATCGCAGGTCCTCGTTGGACGACTCTACTTCTTTTGATGAGTGCCTGTCCTTCTCCTCCCTTCCTCTTAGGCCATCCATTGCCGTAAGCTCCCCCCAAACCCCCCAACCCCCCTTCCCCAAGCCATGGCAACAACTCTCTGGGTTTCGGTAGGAGGATAGCATTTAATCCTTGGCAACGGGAGCCAGCTCTTCCCGAGTCTAATGATGGACCGGCACAGCACATGTCCGCCGAGGACACTGCTTAAAAACAATACCCAAACTTTTTTCAAATACAAAATAATATATACATTTCCGAAATTATTTATATATTATATTCCTCTATGGACTCTTCCCTATATTTTATTAATTTTATTTCGCACTTAAATTATTAAAAACCAGAGAGACCAAGCCCGCACATCCCAATAAATCTCAGTGCTGCTGTGTGTTTACCTGAAACAGCTGCTAATTGCTTCGTTAGCGGATTTCGGCAACTGGCTTTCATCTGCCGACCAGGCTTACATCGTCATCATCAGCATCCTTAGTCGAGTAATTCGAGTCCCGGGATCTCTTCAGTCTTTTGGACTCAGCCAGGCGCATTCATTTATTTATGAGTTCGGGGCTACTTCTTTATTGATTGCCCCTGGAATGTGTGTGTGTGTGTGTTTGTATTTTTGAGTTGGCCAGGGGTTTTGGGAAAATGTGGAAAATATAGAGGTAGTTGGACTGTTTCATGTGGCAAACGAAAGAATGTTGTGTGAAAATCGTTGTGTAACATGGGCATGACTCCCTAACTCATTATGTGGTAAGCTAAAGATTCAGGTGGCTGAATTGTAAACTGTTTTGTTCTGTAGAGAATTCGCTTCTTTTTGTTTTAAAAAATATAAAAGTTATTTATTTTTTATTTTATATACAATTTTAAAATATTTTTTTTCTTTTTATCCTTAGCTAGTAGCTAGTAGGTAGTAGGTAGTACCACCCCCCTTATCCCCTTGAAAGTTGTGCCTTTTTCAGGACCCAAAAGGACTCCCTGTAATAGCGGCATCTCCTTTCGTTCCCTCTAACCGCATTTCTTTTGTGGCAGTGGCAGCGGCACACCGCCTGACAGGCTCTAACTTTATTACATCGTCCTTGTCTGCGTCGAGTGGTTTGCCATCTGTTCAGCCTTGCCGCTTTTCCCAACCGCCATAGTCCCCCCTCTTTTTGCTTTTCCCGCCATGTTCCTGTTGCTGTTTTAGCCAAGCAACAGGCGAGGCAAAATGTGTGCGGCATTGCGGCAAAATGTTCAATTTATGTATAGTAACAACATGAAAGACCGCAAAAAAATGGGCCAAAATGGGGCTGCCAGTGGCAGTGGCAGGAGATGGGTGGAGTGGGTGGCGGGTGGTGGGTAGGAGTCCTGGGCAAACATCATTGGTAACTTGACGCCCAAAAAGCGGACATAGTTTCCTTTTTTTCCAACAGAAATTAACATTAAAGACTCAACGAAGACGTAGGGAAATGTGGAAATAAAACCTGAGAAATCTCAAATAAAAATTTAGTTGGGCTTAAGGAAAAGCGGGAGCAAGCCAGACTGGAAGACTGGTAGACTAAAAAGCCTGAAAACACTGCAAACGACCGAGTTAATAAGCTGGAAAATGTACCCCAAAGACCAACATTACCATTAATGGCGTCAAGTTGAAAGAAAGGTCAAGCACGGGAATGGGGAAATGGGATTGAACCTGTCGACCCTGAACCCTCCTTTGCTCCTCCTCCTTTTTCGTAGAGGAAAATCTCTGAGAAGAATCAAATGCCTGGTCTTTAATTGAGACTAATTGACGAACCTCGTCGGTGCCAGGGGGCGTAAATTGTAAACATTTTCCAAATTAATTAAGCTGACAGTTGCAGGCATTCGAATTAATATCGAAATGTCCGACTATTGATGAATTATATGTATGTGTATGTGTATATATACATATATGGATATTATCTATATTCTGATACACTGGAAAAAATAATTAAAGCCACAATAGTCTGTCTCAAAGGATTTTCTTGAAAATCAATAGATATTAGCAGCTTCTAGTTCTCATTTTTGTAACAGTGTTGCCCCCGTTTTATGTGGCAACTATAAAAAAGGAAGGTGGAATTGTTTTGCCAGGATACAAGGCACACACATCGACACACACACATTAAGGCCGCTCTGACAGCCATTAATTGCTGTCCTTGCACGTGAGTGTTTGAGTGTGATCATAAAATTTGATGACGCCGCTGCAGGAGGCCAGCCCGGATGCTGGCTGCTAATATATACCCTATATATATATATATATATATATTATATATAAATATATATGTATGTGGCATATGTTCTGACTGCTGATCCAGCTGACAGCCCGACGCGTTATTAAAAACTGCCCAGAAAAACACAGAACACACACACAGAGGAGGAGAGAGCGCATGAGACCATGAGAGCAACGTAAGCGGAAACGGAAGCGGAAACAATGCGGAGGAAATGGCGAACAAGGGTGTCGGAAAAACAAGTGCTAAGCCGGTGGCGAAATTGGCAATGGCATTAACCCATCGCCAACTGTGTTTGCCAGCGCCATAATAAAACTGTGACTCTGGCATATTTTTCTGTGTTTTACGAGCTGCAAATGCTGGCTGTGCTGTCACACGGTCGCCGGGGAAACCATTTAAGAAACCATTTCAGGAAATCATTCAAGAAATTATTTAAGAAACCATTTTCCACGGAACTGAATGGTTATGTTTAAAAAAGTCAAATTTATTTGATTAAATTCAGCGCTTTGCAAGGACATTAGAGGGGAAATTATGGCCTAAAACCTAACAATAGAGCATTCTAGAAAAATTCTTTCATTAAATATGTAAGATTATGTATTTAATCATAAAAAATATATTAAAATATATGTGATAATTTATTTAGATTTTTTATTTAATCATTCAAAAATTATTAAATATTTTAGATAATATATTTAAATTGTTATAATTATTAAAATAATATTTAAATATATATGATAATGTATTAAGGTTTTTTATATAATTATCAAAAAATATTTAAATATCTAAGATAATACATTTGAGTTTTTTTATGTAGTCGGAAAATCGCCTTTTGAGAGGAAAATGTGGCTATGTTTGGAAATTCTTCTTTGGAAATTAACAAAAGCCACAGCTTGGCAGTTAAAATATTTAATATCTGCTTTTGGAAAAGAGATTTTCCCATAGCTTAAGCATTTCCTTCCTGTTCCGTTTCGCAATGATTCCCTTCGGTTTTCCGCCTTTCCATGGCAACCTGCTTTAAATCGAAGCTAATTACCTTTTGTCTGGGCCAACTTTCACCGGATTTCAGACGCCCGACTCCGGGATTCCGGAATAAACCCACTTAACACCAGCCCATATTATGGTTAAGGCAATATTAAGGCAATTGATTAAGCAATTAAGACTGCCCTTCGATTGCCCACAAAAAAACCATAATCCCTTGCTGGTGGAAAGCCAGGAGAAAATTGTTTTAAAAACTACCTTAATAACACCAGAAAACATGCATTTTTTCCTGTTTAAATATTAAATATCAATATCAGTTGTTTGCCGTCAACGTTGGTTGCTCCAAGTAAATAACCAGTTTAATGCAGAATTTCAAAGGAAGCTGGAAGCTTTTTTTTATAGGTTCCCTATGATGTTTATCCAAAAATTTCCGGGCAAACATGGAAGTTATCAGAAAATTTTCTGTTCGGTTTTAAACAAGAAAAAAGTAGCAGGAATAATTATTTTGTTTAATATAAAAACAAAGAGAGAGAAAGACGAATATATTCTATATATTCTATATATATCTGCATATATTCTCTATATATTTTCTTAACGATATATCTACCCCAAATGTCTGATTCCTTGAAGCCTTAGGCTTTGAATACCAATTGTTGTTCACTTTTTCGTAGGCACTTGTTCTAGTTTTTGTGTGCAAGTTTTCCAAAAAGATAGACCATTTTTTAGCGCCTGGTTTTTCATCTTTTTCCCCGACTGGTTTTTCATTTTTTCCCCGCCAGGTTTTCCACTCAGGCAATGACAGCTGTCAAACAATGCTTGCCCTGCGAATGCATTTTAATGGCTCTAGTTTTTCCCCCCAGAAAATTGAAAACGAAAAACGGGCAGAGGCATTGCAAAAAGAAAAATGAGGAGACGAAAGCATTGTCGCATAGATTTTCTTGCTTTACGAGCTGTCTCAAATTGCATACATTGTGCACACACACATTACACACACCACACACACACAGAAATATATGTGTAGAAAGGGCAAATGACACCGAGGAAGCTGGCTACAAAGTTGTTAACTATTTCGGTTACGAAACTTTGTTACCACAACCGCGAATAGCGGAAAATGTCGTGCGTAATGCCATTATCTTTTGACATAAAACAAACATTAAATGGGTTTCTAAGTTGCTAAATTGGCTAAAAATTCAAGGGAATTTCACCTTGCCATTTCATTATGAGGCCTCAACAAAGGACTTCTTAAAATTTGAATATTTGTGGGCTCAAAAGGGAAGAATCGAATAAATTGCAGTTCTTTTCAGAACTCTTTATCCCAACAGGAAGTATACATATTGCATATATTCCGACGGTATCCATAAATATTCATTATGAAATTATAGGGGGGGAATGGCGCAGTCGCAGGACTCTATATTTGAAGCCTGCGGTTTGAGGATAATCCAGGCCATTAGCCGAAAGGGGGGACAAGCTATCCCTCTAGCCAAGACTTTTCCAGGACTTGTAGCCTGATGGCCAGCAGATTTATTTGCATCTCTCTTTCTGTCTCTACCGTCTCATTACAATTAGGATGGATTTTAATTACCATAATGATGATGATAATGCTAATGATAATGCTAATGGTAATTGCCTTATGGCGAGTGTTGTCACAGTTGGTTTAGTTTTTGCGCCTATTTAATATTTGATCGTCCAGGGCTTCTTTGATGTCGCCTCCTGGCTAATTGGATTGCATCCTTATTAATTAGGCCACGGTGTCGGTATGCTAGGATCCTCGCTGTCTTGCTTGAAATGTCTCCGGGGCCGAGGATGTAATTAAAATATGTTGCCAAAGACAAACAACGTTGGGCAAAGAAGAGATACAAAAAAGCACAAAAGCCCAACACCAAGCCAGAAACATCAACAAAAACAAAAATAATAACAAAAGCAACAAACATATATATATATGTATATATAGAAATATATAGAATAAAATCAAGCTAGGAACCCGCCAAGCACGCACCGCACAAATTGATAAATATGCAAATTTAATAGACTCGCAATCAATTTGCATAAATCTTGGCGGCCAAAAATAAATAAATAAAATTGAAAATGCAAAGGAAAATTCAAAATGGGTTAGGCCAAGAGCCTCGCAGAGAGAAAGAGAGAGAGAGAGAGAGAGCTCTAAAGTTTCTTAATTAAAACGCACAAATACAAAGGATAACAATCCTTCCTAAAAGAAGGTAAGATTTTAAGGCAATTATTTAATATTTTTTAAAAAAACTTGGATTGCTAATTTATATTTTTATTTATGTTTATTTTGTTTATCTAAAAAAAAAAAGGTTTGATTTTAAGGCAATTATTTAATACATTTGCAAAGCTTAAGATGATAATTTATGTATTTTTTATAATTTTTTATTTATCCTGATGTTGTATATATTTTTTATATTTATTTTATTTATCTTAAAAGAAGGTAGTATTTTTTTTTTAAATAATTTTACAAAGCTATTTTATATATATATATTTCTTTATTTATTTTAATTTTGGAAAACAGTTCTAGACGATCTTAAAAAGGCATTAATTTGCCTCCTTAAACTCTCTATATGTATGTATATATATATTATTGTATATATGAAGCAAAGCTGAAAGCTTTACCCAAAAGCAAAAACCAACAAACATAAAACGAAAACAAAAATAAAAATAAAATAAATAAATAAATATAAACAGCTTGAACAGCAACTGGCAATTGACTGTGAACAGTTGTGCATATAAATTGGGCAATGCAAGGAGGCACAAAGGATACAGACAGCAAAGCAGATACAAAGATACACAGATACGCAGATACACAGAAACGGATACAAGGGGACGGTTGAGGAGGAGGAGTAGGAGTAGTAGGAGGTGCTCTGAAAGTGACAGGCGCCGAAAACGAGATCAAGATTTGTTTCGTTTCCATTTCCGTGACCATTTGCAACAATTCTCCTTGGTATTTATCCACCTGCCACTTTCCACTTGCACACCACCCCCCTCCAAATTTTCCCGTTTTCCGGGCTCCCCTTTTTCGATTGTGTGTGTGTGCGTGTTTATTTGCGTGTACATTATTTGTACACACAATTGCCTTTCGCATATTAAAGACGAATTCATAATAAATACAAAGGCATTTCTCTTGGCCATATCTGTGGCAATAATCAGATTGCCTTTGCCGGAATATCCTCTTCGCAAAAATCCTTTGAGTTAACTGATAATTGCTCCTTTTTTAGACTGTATATATAATTTGTTTTCTATTTAATATAATTAATCCCATATAGTAGGACCGATTCATTAGCTCGTTAAATTATTCTTCAGTTTTGTGGAATTTTCCTGAAATTTTTCCCGCAGCTTGTGGCAGCCTTTTGTGTTTCTAGGAAACTGATTTCCCTGGAATTATAAGCAAGTAAATCAAGGCCAGAAGTTAACTTTAATCGGGGTTACAGAGGAGGACTTTCTATGTGTTTACTTTTAAAAATTATAAATTATTTGTTACCTATTTTATTAATGGCACCTTTCTCTGTGTCTTAAATCTGCATTTTATTTATAGTTCAGGGATATATATAGATGATATATATAAATTATATATATATACAAAACTTTCTGAAACCAATTCTCGGCGGACTTGTTGCCAACTAATTCCGAGACGCCCAGCCGTTCAATTACCAAAGTTTTGCCAGCCAAGTTAATAACATTTATCGCTGCTCATAAAACATATCGTATATATAAATATATAAATATATTTACCCATATATATATATATATATAGACGGGGAAAGTTGCTGCAACAAGTTTAACCTTTTTTTCCGACAGCCTCCTTCCTTCTCTGCCTGCTTGGCGCTTCCGGTTTCCGGTTGCCCGACCAGCGAGCCAACATTGACTTTTCTCTCTGCACACAAGCAGAAAAACCAATCGAACTTTTCTATAAAAATTCACAAGAAAATCTGACTAGCTTAAGGATAATTTAACAAAGAACTTAAATATTAATAAATATAAAATAAATAAATTGAAAATATAATAGAAAGAAATAAATAACAAGTTATATTTTTACAAGATCGAAATTCTCTGAGTGAATCAATAGTTGCCCAGACACTAGCAGTAGAAACTGTTGACACACTCTTCAGAAGCAAAAGCAGAAGCATAAAGGCAAGCAGGAGCAAATATCCTCTAGGGTAAATGGCACTCCCAGCCAATGCATTCCACAAATTGCATCGCAAAACCAGCGATGGCTTTAGCCGATTTCCTTTTGCCATTAGATAATTGACAAACGGCTCAGGGTTAATCTGTTCCGAATGAAATTTCCGCAAGGCTTTTCCCTTTTCCTATGCCCGGAAATCTTTTAAACGATTAAAATATTTTGATATTTATTAAAATATATATATTTTTATGGAATATAAAACTAAACCCGCGAAAAGACATTAATACTGGTAGTATGACTCTTTATTGTGGCTTATAATAGGGTAATACCGTTTTTTAAAATTTGATTTCAAGTGTTTTTTTTTTTTCTATTTTAAATTTGCAAAAATGAAAATAAATATATTAAGGAAATTCGCCTTTTAAATTGAGGAAAAATAGAATATAAAACTAAACCCACGAAAATTTATTAATACTGGTTGTCTGACACTACATTGTGGCTTATAAGAAGGTCATACCATTTTGTTTTTATTTTATTTTATTTCAAATTTAAATTCGCAAAATTAAAATAAATATATTAAAGAAAATTTGTCTTCTAATATTTATTATTAATTATTAATATTTTTTGTTCTTACTTTGATTAATAATTTTCTCTTATTAGAACTCATATATCAAATTAGAATGATAATTAATAAGTAATTAATGTAGTGTCATATCTTGGGGAGTTCTCTCCATCGAAGAACCTGTTGAAACTGGATCTTAACTTTAATTTAGACCTCGTTGTGCCTGCTTGGCCTTAAATAAAGCCAGACATTCAATGGGGCCTTGGCCCATAAATAAAGCGGGTTTTCCTTTTTGGGAAATCCCCCGCCCTCGTTACAGCTCAACTTGAGTTGAAAAATGTTTGAAACGGCATTTTAAGGAGCCACCAACGATATGCAAAGCACTTTCACCTGGAAGACGAAAAATCGCATGCCTATGCATTCCATTCCATTCTGTTTTATGGTTCATAAACTTTTGCTCCTTGGTGAGTGCTTTTTGCCCTTTTTTTTATGGGGGCAAAAAAGAGAAAGGACGACTCGCGCTGAATAAAAAACTGATTTGTTTTTCACCTCGTCCCCATACCCATACCCATACCCACCCTTCCCATCGTTTGATGTTGCCGTCTGTTTTGGCTGATTTCCAGCCATTTGTTGCCACCAAAATGTGGCTCAGTTTTTCCGCTTTTCCGGCTGCCGCATCCCTCTCTCTCTCTCTTTCTTTCTTTCTCTCTGTGTGGGGTAACATATGGCACTCACTTCGGAATAATCAACATCATCATCGGCCTCATCGTTACGCTGACGAGTTGTTAATGATGAACATAATGATGACATGGCGTGGGGTACCCGCTTTGGGCCAAACAAAGTTGTTAACATAAAATGGCTCGATGCACACACACACACATGCTCAAATTTGCGCAGATTTCCCGAGTATTTACTGCCTTTTCCCCAGGCCTTGTCTGTGTCGGCGCCCCACCACTTTCACCTTTAATAGTCCGCATCTGTCATTGCAATCGCTTTCCCCCGACTCAGTCGCAGCAGCAGCAGCCCGGCTGCCCAGGCCAACAAGCTCTCAGGTAAATTTCCACAAAGTTACCAAAGAATTCTCAAGTAGTTTTCGAGGCTTGGAGGGATATTCAAAGATCTTTTAGATATACATATTTATAGATAGTTTTATGAGCCATAAAAATTATAGCTATAAAAATAGTAACAATCCAAAAAATAATAATTAAATATTAAAAAATAAAAAAATTAAATATTAAAAAAAATAATAATTAAATATTAAAAAAAAAAAATAAGTAAAAAATAAAAATAAAAATAATTATAAAGATAAATAATAAATAAATATTAAAACATAAATAAAATTGAATAAAACAAAATTAAACAAAATTAAACGAAAAATATAATGAAGAAAAGAAATACATAAATTAATAAATACCTTCTAGATATATACAAAATATAACAAAATAGTAACAACAACAAAAATAATAATTAAATATTTAAAAAATAAGTAAAAAATAATACAAAATATAAAAAGAATAAAGAAAAGAAATGCCTTAAAATCCATTTCTCGCTGTGCCTCAATTTCCCGCCTCAAACTTGCTGAACGAAATATGTGAAAATTTCATTAGATTTTGCATTTGATGAAGGTGAATGGAAGCAACAAAAAAAAAAGTGAAAGTAAAAGTAAAAATAAAATAAAAAAGATGAGATTGAGGGGTTGCTTTTGAGCTCCATCTCTCTCTCTCTTGTCAGGATTGACTCGGGACACTCTTTTTTTTTTTTTCCTTGGGTGCGGGGTAAACTTTTCATGTTTTTCCCTGGCCTTGCCCCTCGGGCGATGGATGATTTTGATTTTGATTTGGATTTCTGGTTTTATGCTTCTCCCTCCGCCGTCTCTTTGTTGCCTTGGGTTACTGGGCGTATGAGCAATGTAAACACTAGCTCTATCTCGGGTTTCACTTAGCGAGTCTTACATATTTTATTTATTAGTCAGTCTCGAGATATCCTTCCTGGAAAGCCACAGAAATCATATTCAATAATTTTCCAGCTTACAAGAAAATGAGAAAGAGAGAGAGAGGGAGTCAAATTTCTGGGAACTTGTGAAAATTTCAATGTGGCTCCTTTGAAGCGTCCACCTGTCCGACTGTCAGCCTTCTCATCCGGCCGCTCGCCCCGCGGCAACTATGTCTCCCACAAAATCCTGCACAGATCCACCCGGTTGGGTATCGATTACCTGTTACATCTCTTTATCTAAAAGCAGCAGGGGAAGGGGGGTTTAGCGGAGGGAAAGATTTCAATGAAAACTACATGGAAAGTTAAAGCCAATTAAAGAATGAAGGTAAAAATTTTCATGTGCTCGAATTACACTGTGGGTGGAACGAATTCAGCGGAAACTTCAAAACAAACCTACTGGTTTTTATATTAAAATTAAATAAATAATTACATAAATAACAACGGAACTTAATATTATTTATTTAATTTTTATTATCCATTTTAATTTATTTATTTTAAATTTGAAATAAATAATTTATGCTATTTTGCTTTGTTTTTTTTTATCCTACGAAATCCCTCAAGAAAATCCCACATATTTGCATTCTCTAGAAATTTGAAATCGATATAAATCAATGAAGAAATCAAAGTCTATATTTTATAATCAATTAATCAGTATTTCTGTGATGAATCGGTTTGTACATATATGACATTTGAAATTAACACAGTTTAGGGTAAGAAATGCTTCTAGGAATATAATAAATATTTTCTTTCTTTACAAATTTGCAATCGATAATTATCGATATAATTGTTGTATAGAAATCACATTTTGTAAAAGCCATAACTAACGCAAAATGTCTTATTTTTCTATTCTTTAATTTTAATGAAAACTAAGGCTTTTTTTTCCCAAAATACTTAAACAGCTTTTATAATATGTATACCTCAAGAAACCCCGCTTAGAAAAACCCAAGTAAAACCCCATTAAATTTAAATATTAACAAAGCAGAAAATGTAAACTCGTTGGTTTAACCACTTTAACAATCCCTCGTAAGCGATAATTGCAATTGAAAATGCCAGGAAGCGGAGACTGCCAATAATGCCGACCATATATCCACTTACCCAACGCATATTCAAATGTGTATCCTGCTCGCAGGACCACAACGACGACGATGACGATGGGGTCCCCTAAAGAACATGCTATCAATTTTATTTTTATTTATTTTTGCCGCTCCGCAGTTGTTTGCTCTTGGCTCAGGCTGAGCATATTTTGTAGCTCGTAAAAGTTTTTGATATAAAATGTAAACAAAAGCGTAACGGCACACATACAGACACACAGGGGATGGGGACACTGGACAAAATTTATGATCTATTTATGATATATATTTTATAAAAGAAAGGGTAAAGATTTATAAGATTTTTTCTTGCAAGATTTTTAAAGTCAAGTGCTTAAAAAAGCTACAAAAAATATAATTATCATTATATAATATAAAATAATTTTGTAATACATTTAAATTTGAAATATCCCTAATTAAAATCTTGTATAAATTTCAAATATTTTTTTTCTTTTAATTTCTTGAAAACTATCCCCTTTTTTCTGCCAGTGTCTGGGCTAACAGCTCGAAATTATGGCGCGTTTTGTAACCAGCAAAAGGCCAAAAACGAGTTTCGCCTTTCCGCTTTGCTGTTTTTGTTGCGGCTTTCCTGCCCCGCCCCCTTGCTCCCTTGTTTTCTCGCTTTTCTCCCCCTCTCCACTCCCAGCCCTTTTCCGCCATTTTGGGCCAGGACCTGGGCTTGGTGTGAGTGTGCTCAACGAGTCCTTTCCATGCTCGATGCTCACGCACTTGCACGTATTAATTAAAAAGTTCAGGGTCAGGCCAGGAGACAGACATCAGCTGGCAGAGGACCAAGGGCCAGCAGCAGAAAACACACACACACACAACAGAGAGCGGGTTTTGGTCTAGGGGAAAATCTAGGGAAAATTCAGGACAGCCATAAGAGGCTATTTTTAGGCGGAGAAAATATTTTGTTTACTCTCCTGACCAATGATGTTGGGTTCTGGGTGCCCGCTTCCTGTTATAACAGTGATTACACTGTAATTTTCCAAGCAATAATGGCTATTGGAAAATCTGGTTTTCCAGGGAAAACATATAAATATTTCTAGCTAATGGAAATATTTATAAAAATTATTTAAGAAGAGAACAAAGAAGCTAAAAAAATGTGAAAGAAAACCTAAAAGCAGAGGAAGAGGGATGGTGAGGGGAAGAGAGCTAGAAAGGTGTACCGAGAAAGACAGATCCTGCCGGAAACTGTGCGTAACTATAATTAATTTCATTTTAGACTGGTTAGCAAATAAACGAGCAAACGATGCGGTTCTTCTCCTCGCTCTCCTCCTGGCCAGAAAATAAACCCCGAGAAACCGTTCGTCTCACCCCTTCCGGTTGAGACACTATTCCCTGACATCGTCCTTGTTGTTGGCCAGCCACTTGACTGGGGGGACTGAGGACGTCGGACTCAACCCAGGACCTCGGCAACTGTTGCTCATGTTTTGTGGGTCTTTTGAGAGCCATGCTCTCAACCCTTATCAAAAATTGAACGAAATGATTTTTGTGCCAACCAAAAATTATTGATTCAACGCTGAAACACAAACCCTTCGTCCTTCGTCCTTTGCTTTTCGTCTTTCGTCCTTTGTCGTTCGTCTTTTGCCCCTTTCCGGCTTAATCGCTTGGAACTCATTAACTTTCCTGCCTGGCAAATAATTTCTTTAATTTGCAACTTGAACTCATTACAAATTCACTTTTATTCGAGGGCTTACTTAAATATTCTACTTTAATATTAAAAGAGTAATAATATTAATATTAATATTAATATTTTTCAAGCTATATAATAAATAATTAAATAAAAAATATGAATATTTTGTAAACAATTTTCTAAACTCGAAATGTAGGAAGTGTTTTGGGAGGTAAAGTCTTTCTTTACTTGACATCTTTTAAAAGATCTCTTAAAATTGAATTTTTAACAAAATATATATATTTTATTTATTCTATAATTTATATAAAATATTTTCAAGTTGCTTAAAAACTAAAAACTAAACCCTTGACTACCAATGAAATTCGTTTCACAAAAGTCCACGAAAGTTTTTGTCAAACAAAAAGTTGACACAGCAGAAAAACCCTTTTGAACAGTTTTAACAAAATATTTGCACTAATGAAGCCAGTTGCATTTAGTTAAGTTAAAAAGCTAATGATTTTATATATGTATATTTATATATATATCAAGAAAACATATAGTAAAGTTGGCTCATTCTCTGGGGTCCGAAACTACGACACACTCGAGCTGGGCCATAGGTCATACCGAGATGATGCCATCAAATATGCAAGGTCCATCATCATTGGCATCAGCAGTCTCCCTAAAATCCTCCTCCTGCTCTTTCTCGACACCACCCCCCGCCACACCTTGTAGCAGATCCTGTCCAGCCGCCAAGCTGTCCTGTCCATTTGAATTATGCATGCATAGAGACGCTGGGCTGGTCTTGGGTTGTGGAAAATGTGGAAAAAAGGGGTTGTCAACGTCCCGGAAAAAAACGCAGCATGGAGGAAATTAGATTTCCTCGGCAACAATGGTTGGCTTTTCCTGGACAAAACGGCTTAAGTGCTTCGCCGCGGCGCCTTTTCACTCGATTTGCATAATGGTCGCGGTCGCGAGGCAAAAACTTTATATATATTTATTTTTTATCAACTTTTGTCAGCGGATATTATGCAGGGAGTCAGGTCAGTTACGTGTTCAATATCAGATATATATATATTTATATACTATATATAACACACTTTAATTATTTATTTATTCAAATGGCTGCCCCTCCTTTTCGCCTTCTAAGCCGAAAAGCCTTTTACAAAGTAAAGAGAAAAACCAAGGGGAAAAAAGCCAGGGGTAAAAGGGGGGAGGCGGGTTTGCAAAAGGGGAAAAGCCAAAAGCAAAAGTAGAGAAAGGCATCAGTGCCCAGGTTTTTTTTTTTTTCTTCCAACTTTTCCGCCAGCGTTTCCTGCACCTTGGAGCAGCCGCACACAAGAAATTGAAAGTGGCACGCGCAAATTACTTAATCCGACTTTCCAAGTGCTTATGGCACACAGGCACACGCACGAGTACAGTGTGTACTGGCTAAAGGGGACTAATGAAATTTATAATAAATACAAATAAAAATAAATAATAAAATAATAATAAATAATAATGAATAAATTGTAATAAATAATTAATAAAAAATAAATAATAATAAATAAATTATAATAATAAATAAAATATTAATAAGTCTTTAAGAGTTAAATTTAGCAATATATTAATTATTAAGGTAATTAAGAAATTTATAAAAAAAAAATATATACAAAATGGGTAAACACTTTACAAACATAATTTTGTCTTCTTTTTAATATTTTTTTTAAATTAAACCACCATCAATATTAAAAATTAATTATCAAGACTCTACATTTTAATATACGAATGAATAAACATATAATTACCAATTAAAAAATAAATAAATTTAAAACCTCTATATCTATAAGATATTAGAGGTTATAAAGGTGTTAAATCAAAAACAAGCCAAGTATCTGGAAGATACTTTATAAATAAAAAAGCCTTCAAAACCAGGTTCACTCTTCAGAATCTCCCCTGTGAATGCCTACACGTACTCCACGGGTCCTTTGATCTAATTTACCAAGCATTTTCAGGTATTCCAACTTTGAATGCCAAAAACGAAACCCAAGATGACAACAACAACGAGCTAGCCTCTCAGCTATGTGGGCACAAGAAATAAAAATAAAATATAATAAAGAGGAAGAAAAAAAAAAGGAAGAGGGGAAAAATAAAACCTTAAACGAGAGCGAAAATGAAAACTGAAAATGAAAATGTTAAATGAAAATGGTCGTCCGTAGGACATCCCTCGCTACCCGCCGGCTCTGTCATATATGTCTTGAGCGAGTCCTGGCAGTTAATCAATGAATAGCCGCCGCCACACCCAACCTGGAGACGGAGTCCCAGGGACCCAGAGAGATCCAGAAGCCACCCCTCGCAATTACATCAAAAGGAAACCGTTGGCAGCAGCCCAAGTAATATTTCAAGGGGCCGAGACAGACGCTCTAAAATTAACTAAATAGCAGCAGGAACCACCCTCTGACGGGCGTGAGGGGAGGGACCGCATTCCGCAGGACATGAAATGTCACTTTCGGGGTTGCCTGCCAGGTGCCAAAAGTCCAAAACGTTCGCCCCTCTCTCTCTCTCTCTATTTTTTTATATTTTTTTATTTCAAGCGAATTGCATTTTATTGCCAGGACAACGGTCCACAGCATAAAAGCAGCTGAGAAATACAACAACAAAAAATTGGTAGAAGAAACCTGTCTGAATAGAACCGCAACAGGGACAAGGACAAGGACGAGGATGAGGACGAGGACAGCCCCTCTCCCTCCTCCTCCACGTAAAACGTAAAATGTTGACCATTTAACTAAATTGTTTCATTTAGCGATGAAACAAAGTGGAACTGGCAGCTGCGGCGGTTAGATAAATGACTTCTCAGGGATAATGCAGATTAATGGTGTCGGTTGATAGGGGATTTTGGTACATCAAAATGTGCGTATCGAAATATATATATATATTTATATATGCATTATGAAGGAATTTTTTCAACTGAAACTAAGCATATATATATATATATATACATATATCTTATTTTTTGAAGGCTTTAAAATGTTTTTATTTTTACTTCTTTTAGTTTATACATATAAATATTTATATATATTTATATTTATATATATTCATATTTATGCATATTTATTTTATTTATATACATTTTTGTTTGTTATTATTTGTATATTTTTATATCATATTTTTTAAAGGGTTTTCTTTAGCTTTAAGTGTGTTTTATTTAAAGATAACACTGCGTATACGTTTTGGGTATACAAAAAATATAGCGCATACGCAGCGTTGATTTAATAAATTGGTTAACTCATGAACAAGCTTAATTAATTAATAAATCATTACTGTTTTTATATATATTTTTTGAATATTTAGAACCATACGTATTTAATATTAATACGTATTGAATACAAGAAAATATATAAATATTTAAATTTATGAATATAAAATTATATAAATATTTTTTCTTAATCTTTATAATATGTTAGATATCTTTAATGCTGTCTAGTGCCATAAATTACAAAGAAACCCAATAGCTCCCGAAATCAAATACCCAAATGCTCTGTTATTCTTGGTGTTGAGTGACTTTGAATATGGTTTTTCAATATTCGAAGCGCTTTGCCATCGATATTAATAGTGCCAAAGTGCAGCATTTACCTTTTTTTTTTGTGGTGGATTGTGGCCAAAATGTGGATTAGGCCAAGACCCAGGACCGGACTAGACAAACTTTTAATTAGCCCAAAGTGTGTGTGCGTGTATGTGTGTGTTGGTAACTTTCATGAGGAGTTTTCTCCGGGAACTTTGGCAGGAAAATTGCATCTGCTAAAGACGGAAGCTGGTGCCAAAGTGGTGCCCGGTGCCCGGTGCCAGGTGGCAGGTGACGATATCTCCCTAAGCTAGCCCTGTTCGATGATTGGAAGGTCGTCAGGGCGGAAGGCAATCCTCGCTCCGGTCGTGTTTGGGTCCAGCTGCTACGGCTTAGCCGCAAAACTGGACTCCAACTGGGAAATGGGAATGGGAATGAGAATGGGCATCGGAGCGGAGGAGGAGGAGGAGTGGCAAAATTGAGTTGAAAATTGTTCATGGCACTTCACAGGCAACGCAAATTGACAGCTGTCAATCAACTGGTCGCCAGGAGCCACCATTTTTCCTGTCCTGGCGGACATTGCTTTGCCGCTTTCCTGCTGCTGCTGTTGATGATGATGGTGATTCCTGCTGCCAGCTGCTGTTCCTGCACTTGAAATTGATTAAGCTCTGGCTGTTGTCTTTCCACCAAGTTCATCCTTAAATCTGACAATGAGAAATTATGAGCAAAAGGACGCCAACAGCACCCGATATGACTATTGATTTGTAAGCTGAAAATGAAATCCTTTGAGCTCGAATGTCAAACATAAACACAGACTGCACATTGCAGGAATTGCATTCGAATGGCAGGCATAATTGCCATTCTCCAGGACAGGACTTTCCCTACCTGTGCGCCGAGCGAATGTCCAAGATGGCCATGAAGAAAATTGCCCTCCTCTTGTTTCCATTCGCCATTGCCATTTTCATTTCCATTCAATACTCTCGCACTGCAAACTGTATGACTGTGTGTCCTTTGGGGGAACTTTGGCACACACTTTGGACAAGTATTTTCCACTCGAGAAACTCGGAGGGCAACTTTTATGAAGCTGCCACAACAACTTCCGGTACCCACACACACACACACACACCCCTCCCTCATACAACGCACAACCGTCTGGCAGTTATTAAGTTTATGGCCCTAAACTTGCGGCCAAATAAGTTGATGCCCCATTTTGATTGCCTCGTCGCAGTCCCAGCATTAATTCATCTAGAATTCTGGGCCAACAGCCTCCATTTCCCCTTCCACTTGTTGGTCATCTGGCTTGAGTGCACCAGGTCTGAAGTACACTTGAACAAAAATACAGGGAGAATTCAGTTTTAAAGTTTAAATTAAACGCGAATTGAGGTCTTTCTGAGAGACCTGAACTCTTTAGAAATCCTAGAGACCACAGATTAGTCTAGAAAAATCTGAAATACAAATCCGTGAGGATGAGCCTGGGCTGTGTGAGGAATGTATGTACATTAAAGGGTAAATTTCCAAAAGATTATGGGAGAAAAATATAAAATATATAATAATGTCATTGCAAAAATTTTGCATTTAAAATTAAAATAAAGATATTATAATAAATTGGTCTCAAATTAAATTATTAAATAAATATATATAATTTATTTAAGCTCATCCATATTCTCACAGTGTATTCTATTGCCCCACCGCAATTCAATGGGCAAACATTCTCTGAAAAAATTAAATTGAATTATTTGTGCATTATTAACAAGCCAAAAACGACGACAAGCTGTAACGTATAAGTATCGAATTATTTTAGGGGTAGGAACTTCCGAGAAATGGTGTATGCTAACGCTAGCTGACGAGAATGTTTTCTCCGGAATTAAATTCGGTTTATTTATTTATATTTCTTTGTTTCTCTCTGGGCAATGAAGGTAGATGAACATTTTTTACTCCAAAGACCATTGCAAATTGGCGCCTTAAAAAGGCTTTAAATAGATTTTTTTATCGATATATTTATAATACTATAAATACTTTTTTGAATTTAAAGTTAAACTTAACTTTAAAAAAATATACATTAATTTTTATAGGAATGCTTTACTTTTTTCTTATGAAAAGTTCAAATTAATAAATATAAATAAATATATTTATCGATATTTTTATAATATTATAATTTTTTGGGGAGGCCAAGTTAAGGTGATTTTGTATAATTTTTATATAACTTAGGGGAAAATGTTAGATAAATATTAAGGATATATCGATAAGAAGCAAGGCTGAGGAATTAACATAAAAAAAAACCAGGAAATATATATTTAAGCGCACAATTTATTATATTTTAAATGGTATATATTAGCTAATTATAATCATTTTTCTTGGCATGATTATTATTGATAATTATTTCTCAGTTATTTACTTTTGTTTTGACTTACTATTTACATATATAAATATACAATTAAAAAAGAGATATTGACGAGTTGGTTAATTGATAATCTAGTATATATAGACCCCCCTCCCGAAACCCGGTAATTAATCAGTAGTTTGAGCCCACAGCCATTAGTAAGTCCCTTCCCCCAATTCTCAGCCGGAGCCCATTATTGTGAATCCCCCCATCCGATATATTTTTATAAAGCCACCAAAAAAACAACTATTTTCTTCGTTTTTTCCAGTGTATCTCTGTGTCTCTGTGTGTGTGTAGCAAAACCAATCAATCAATCAATCAGTTACCCCACCCAGTAACCCCAAAAAAAAAAAAAAACGAAACCCCCGCATTAAACCTGCCCTGCCAACAAAAAAAAAATATTTATATACATATATGTATATATATATGGTATATATAAATACAAAATAGAAATGCTAAGAGCGTAGGGCGCACAGGCGGCAGACGAGGGAGCCATAGGAGCCGCAGGAGCGGCGGCCAAAGGATACCGCTCACCTCAAGGATCGGCGGGCGCTGCCACAGAAGTCAGAAGAACATGCGCCATGTCAAAACTGCGGCATTACAGGTCCATGGATCAGCCCAGCAGCACCTGCGTGGTCATACGCAAAAAGTTAGCAAGCCCACCAACCACTTACCGATAACCTCAATAACCGCATACCGCATACACACATCGAAAGCCTTTCACCATACACCCTCAGCCAGCGAATGCCCTAGCCACAGACATACTTTCTATACTTTTTACACTTTCCACCTGTCAACTCTGCTCTACTCTACTCTAGAGGAAGGAAAAGTACTCTATCATATCGAAAATATCGTAAAATTTGATCTATTGTATTATTAAATATCGAAAAATATAAATTTCTTTGAAGAATATCTGAATAATGTCATTCAATTTATTTGGTTCTCTTTAACAATTATAATTATAACTCGGTAGTCCGATTATCATATCTAAAATATAATATTACAAGATCGATATATATCGATATATATTATGTTACTATTTCGTATTGCTTTTTTTTTAACAAGTTTATTATTAAAAAAAATCTAAAGTAAACTTACTTAAAAGAAAACAAATTCAAATAACAAACAAATTGAACCCATATTTACACAATCTATGTGTAATTTTACACTCTGCATCCAGGACATTCTTCGCTGAGCTTTCGCATCCTGAAAGCTTGCCACTGCATGACTGCTTTTTCTCTGTAAAACTTTGAGCCTCTTGAACTTTTTGCATGCCCATCGCTGTTGGTAAGGAAAAGCTCCTGCCGTGATGGCAGCTTTCCAGCCAAACGGAAACCAAAAATAACTCCTGACATTCTAACTTTCCTCGCCGCATGACTCTGTCCTATCTTCTACCAGTTTTCTAATTTTTCCCTGACTTTTTCTCAGAGCCATGTTTCTACTTTTCCATTTTCTATTTTTCATATTTTCTGTCTCTATTTTCTGCATGAAAAAAAAAAAAAAGATACAATAAATATTTGAAAAGTTTATTTGGAACCCAACTAATCAGGACCTTGTATCGTTGCAGGACTATGACAGCCATTTGCTTCGTGTGCAACCTGCCCATCATGTCGCACCAGGTGGGCTTGGTGTGGCAGGGCGGCAACGGCTGGGACGATCTTGTGCGCGAACAGGTGGGTTTTGATTTCAAATAGTAAAAAGAACAAACAGTTTACAAAATGCTAAAACACGTTGTTAAAAAAAATTAATAATAATTTAAAAAAAAAACGATTTCCTACATTGAGACCTATGATTCCCAACTGGTTCTAGCAAAGATTGAGGGTAAATGCCACAGAAAGTAAGTGGTCTGCTGGTATGTGTAGTTCCTGTCTGTGAAAAGGTTTTTGTTGTTGTTTTTGACCAAAGTTGGGCCTTAGATTTGTACTCAAAGTTAAAAAAGTAAATAAATACTAAATTATAAAAAAAAATTGGGATAAGCGTGTTAAATATAAATTAACATTTAGAAACCCTTGAAAATGTCATTCAATAAATAATTAACACCACTCCTCTTGCAGCTGGAGGAGTCCACCATCCGTCAGCGTTTGGGTGGCAGACGCGACTCGGCGGCCCAGATCACAACCCCGCCGAGCACCTCGCCTCCGCCGGGACTCCAACGCCGCCGACGCAGCTCCCTTGCCCAGCTGACGGACATCCTGCGCGAGTGGAGCGGCGGCGGCGCCAGCAAGCAGCAGCAGCAGCATCACCACCAGCAGCAGACGCAACAGTCCCAGTCCCAATCACGTTCCAAGGCGCAGCTCAATCGCCGCGAGACGCTGGCGGATCTGGCCAGGAGCCTGCCCTGGCGTACCTCTACCACCACCGATGCCAGCACCGGAGCTGGCGGAGGAGGCAGTGGCTCCGTTACCACCTACATGGCACCGCGCAAGAGACGCGAGTCCAGCGCCGATTCGGGCATCAGGAGCATGCGTTCGCGTCGCGAATCCAACACGGCGGAGTTTGTGCGTCACTGGAATCGTCGCGAGAGTGGAGCAGTTGAGGATCAACCGGGATCGAGCAACTGTGGCGTGGTCGTGCCCGTGGTCATCGAGTGCAGCAAGAGCGTGAGTATCGGGGATCGGGACAAGGGAGAACCTAAGCCAACACCCTGAGAGCCAGCCAGCCAGCCAGAAAGCCCTAATCCTTGGCGCTCTTCTCTCTCTGTGTCTTCCTTTAAAACCTTCAACCGACCTGCCTGCCTGCCTGTCCGACCTCCTCCGACCTCCAATGATCCATCAGGCCTCCCGTCGCGGGTCCGGTGAGAGCTACCTGTCCGGCAGTCGGCGGGACAGCAATGTGGCCGGACGGGTGACAACACCCCCACCGCCGGGCAAGTATCAAATGGCCAAGAAGCGCGACTCGCTGGCCGCCCCGGAGTTCCCCAACTTCCGGCAGGAGCAGCGGCCCAGCACCAGCTCCGCAGGCTCCTGCTCGGATCACTCCCAGCCCCTAATATCGCAGCACTCGAGCACTCACCACCTGGCCCACCACCAGCAGGTGGACACCGCCTGTCAGGCCCTGCCGCCGCCGACGATCATCACCAGCTCGGTGACGCCGCCGGCCACCAGCCCTACGGCCCCCAAGGGACGTCGTGACTCCCAGACGCAGTGCGGAAGGGTCAATCGTCGTGACTCCAAGGCTGGGGTTAGTCCAGAGCGAGCGCCGCGCCTGCAGCGGCTTCAGCGTCAGGCCACTGCCTTCGATGAGGGCTGTCTTCCCGGAGGCGGCGGCGGCAGCCGTCGTGGCTCGCAGCCAGCTTTAAGTCCGGATCCGCCGGACCAGGACTGTGAGCGAAGGACATCGCGAAGGGACTCTCTATCACCGGACAGTGCCTCGCGCGGCGGTCGCCGGGACTCGAGGACTCACTTGTCGCCGGACAGATCGCACGAGCGGGATGGCAGTCCGCGGAGGCACACGCTCCGCAGGCAAAGCAGCTCAGCGGCGGGTAGGTCGCCCAGATCGCCGGACTCCAACAGCTGCTGCTCCTCCCGGGATCCCAGTCCCTGCTCGCGGCCCGGACCGCAGGTGTCCACCGTCTCCGAGCAGAATCAGCGGCCGGCCATAAGGCGTCAGTCCACCACCGAGGAGATTCTGATAGCTCGCGGCTTCCGGCGACAGTCGACCACCGAGGAGATGATCCGTTGCCGGAATTTTCGGCGGCAGAGCTCCCAGAGCGATGATGTCTGTCGGTGAGTGTGAATATTGGATATCAAATATAAAGAATTACCCTGCAAGGTTACAAAAAATATTAAAAATATTCTAATAACAATCTTGTATCCTTAACCGCAGCTATCGTGGCAGACGCGACTCCTCGGCCCAGATCATAGACGGCACCATTGGCACCATGACCGTGGAAACCACTAGCACTTTCTTCGACTCCAGCACCCAGACAGGTGAGTCATAGAATTTAAGTTATTTGATTAGATAGTAAATTGAAGAAGGTAATATTATTAATACAAAAAAAAAAAAAAAGAATTTTGAGGTCAGTGCTATTCCTCGGTCGATATTACGATGCTCACCCCTAATTTAAAAACCTATAAAGATTTTAAGGGAATTTTGCTATAATTTTCGGCTATTTTCTGATACGCTTACCACTAGATCATGAAACAGAGCTATTTTTAACGCTTGGTTCGATATTTTTCACTCATAATTCGATATTTTTCGCCCACTTTTTGCCTATCGATCATTCATTTTCTCCTACGCTCACTTCAAGCTCCTTTCACCTAGTTGTTTCCAGCAGGAAACTTTTTAAAAACAAAAGTCTTAATTTTACTTTAGTAAGATATTTCCTTTTCCTTATAAATTTACAAAGAAAAAGAAAAAAATTGTAAAAAGGATACTTTCTGTACTTTCCCCTTTTGAATATATTCGAGTCCTGCCAACCTGCTTTGCCAAGCTTTCGCCGAAAAGCTTTGCCCTGCGAAGCTTAGTGCTTTTCCGCTTTTGGTGTTTCCGCTTTACCCCCCCTGGCCTGTGGTTGCCCCAAAAGCTGCGCCCAGCTGACTGCTAATAGGATCAGCTGTGCCCTCCACTAGGGCTGTCCACTCGCAGTCCTGTCCACTCCACGAA
The DNA here is from genome assembly GCA_008042715.1 of Drosophila bocki. Classification (NCBI taxonomy): domain Eukaryota; kingdom Metazoa; phylum Arthropoda; class Insecta; order Diptera; family Drosophilidae; genus Drosophila; species Drosophila bocki. The sequence continues at coordinate 189,351 of VNJY01003131.1, forward strand.
CTCGACTCGAGGCAGCGCCATCAGTCGGTGTTGCAGACGCAGACGTGCCACAAGCGCCAAAGGACGCAGGACTCCAACGGAAACAAAAAGAGAAAAAAAAAAAAACAAAGAAAAAACCGGCGGAAAAATAGAAGGACATAGAGACATAGAAATAGAAAAAAGAAGCGAGGAACTCTGCGAAATACACGCAGAAAAATCGGAGAGTAAGCGATGCCACAGCAAGCTGGCGCTTTTTTCTCCCAGTGCGCATAAGTTGCTGCGTGTGTGTGTGTGTGTGCGTACGTGTTCGCGTCGGTGTGTGTATATTTTTCCTGAATCCGAAACCTTCGTCCTTTTTTTTTGTATATTTTTTTTTGTTGTTGTTTGTTTGTATTTTTGTGAGTGAGTTTGACTTAAAAGTTGCAACTAAGCTGAGCGACCAGCAGCAGCCTCCGTGTGCCAGCAGCGCCACAACAACAAAAGCAACAACAACAACAACAGCAACAAGAATAAGAAGAGGCAGCAACGTGGCCGAGTACGTCGACGTTGGCAGCGACGGCGGCGTTGCTGCCCCGCCGCTGCGCAGCGGTCGCCGCCAGCCGTCAAGCAGCAGCGCCAGCAGCAGCAGCAATCGCAGTCGCAGCGGTCTGTGTAAATTTCTACAAATATTTATATATCTGAATATATATATATATATATATAATATATATCTGAAGAAGAGCTCAAAGAAAATGACAAAGTTCTTAAAGGGAATTTACTTGTTGCATGTGCAAATATGAAGCCAAAGAGGGAATACTCTATGGGATTTGATATTTTTTAATATTTGTATAACTTCTTTAATTTAATACAGTATGTTCATGCAGTGTCATAACGCCATATAAAATCAAAATTTAATATATTTTATAAGTTTTATTCTATTCTATATTTTTTGGGGTTAAAATATTTTGTGATATTTATTATACTTTTTGAAAGCCTTTTTTAAGGCAGTCGACAAAATGTTTATTTACCAAATTAAACAGTCTCATAAAGTCCTAAAAGTTTATATTAAAATATATTTTAATATGAGGCTTATAATTCCTGAATGTAGGTAAAGTACCAAGAATTTTAGCGATATTCAGCAAGTGATCTGATAATTCGTCTAGTTGCTTCTGACTAAAGTCGAACCTATATTTTTATGAGCTATATAAATTAGGATATCCAAGAAGGACCATCTGGAGAAATATGTGCCAAAAGCCACAAGTCCTGTCCTCGGAATGGGGGCTTTTAATGAATGAAAATGGAAAGTGCCAGCTGTCCAAGTGTGCGTTTGTCAGTTGGGAAGTATCTGTGTGTCTGCGTATCTGTGTATCCGTGAGATACACTCTCTCGCTCTATCTCTGGCTTATGAATGAAATGAAAAGCGAATCGAGTGGGCCCAGTCGCATAGTCAGGGCCGTCTCTCCCGTTTCACCCATTATTCTTCAGCTATATTCGTATCCGTTTGCCCGTTTTCCATTTTCCCATTTGCCATTTTTCCCCCGCCAGCGGCAGTGCAACAAGTTGAGACTTCGCGAACAACTTGGGCGCATTGAAATGCAAAATTTATTGATTCAGACCACGGGCGGCATTCGAGGTCAGAGTTCAATTGCAACCTAGCTAAGCTTCTGCATTTTTAATAAAAGATTTCTCTGGCAGAGAAGGATCCTCATAATTAAGCTAAAAGTTGTCTCCTTTTTGGGTCTTAATTAACCGAAAGATCAAACAGAGAGACATATCATGGGGAGAAAGAAGAAATGAACAATTTGCATGCGAATTTTAATCAGTTTATTAAGGACCCTTGAGCGGTCCCCCTCTCTCTCTCTCGTAAGGACATGCCACATGGCCCTTCAATTAAGCGCAATCGGCGCGTTGTTGGAAAGGATTTACGCCAAGTGGCTGTCGCTGGATGTCCTGCCAGGACTCACTAATTAATACTGAGTGTGAGCTGCGAAAAGAAAGGAGCTCCAGCACTTGACTCAATTCGAGCAATTAGTCCTTTTTCTTTGTGTCTTTAAAGAGTCAATCAAGTGGAAGGATAATCGGCAGGACTTTCGTATGAAATATATTGAGTAATATTTCGCATCTAGGATCCACCAAAGGGCTAAATATTTGCCTTTTGCCAGCCAATCCATTAAATGGAGTTCATCAAAAAGAACACAGGATTATCAACGGCAATTGCCAGGACTGTAGTCCAATTAGTATCTCAACTGCCCATCGATTACATTAATTTTTATAATTGCCTTTTTACGATGCACACGCAAACACACTCACACACACACACACACACAGACAGGTCAAACAAAAAACGAAATTAATGTTAATTTATGGCCAAACAAAGCTCACAAAAAAAAAGAAGCGAGAGAGAAAAATAAACGAAGCGAGGGGACACTTTTATTACCAAATTTGGATCGATGAAAGGCATCGGGTCAGGTCATAATCCTTGAAAAAGTACAGTTTTATTTCAATTTCTATTGTGATAATAATATCAGCTCTGTCATAACTGTTATACTGACAAAGGGTGTCATAAAGGTAGTGTTATAAGGCCATAGGTGGAAAATGGGCACACTTTATTTTACTCCACTTTATGCTTAAGGATTTTTTAAAGTAACAAGAAAAAATATAGCTATTTAATACAGTGTCATATCACCTTAAGCAGGGGATAATTTTTATTTTTATTCACTTAATGTCTTTAAATATTTTTAAATATATTTTGCACTTACTTAGTTCTTTAAATTTACAATCCCTGCTATAATAACTGTTATAATTATGGGGAAAGTATTTAAATTTATTATTTAATATATATATTTTACCCACTTAATTCTTCAAGCTTTAGGAGCCATTTGGAGTTAATAGCCAAGCAGCCTTTCAGAGAGTCCACCTCTCGGCAAGGTCAAGCTCTGGCTCCAGGTCTAGCTGTCTTATTCAGTTATGTGTATAATACATATTATGTATTTTCATGAACGCATCAATAATGGCACAGACACAGAAATTGTTTTGCCGCCTAATTGATTGCCCAGCCCCAAAGATTGATTTATCGAATTAAAGTTTTGCCCGAATTAAAGCTTACCCCTTGATGGATATGGCCGCCTGATTGATGGGCCAACACTGGCACTGCCACTGGCACTCGTAAAACAGTTCGTAATCGAAGGAATTAGCAGCTGACGCGGAATTTGAATCGAAATTGGCAGCTCGAAAGTTTTCAAATCAGCCGCTTGGTTAGCTCGTAAAATGCAAATTGTTGCGGGGGCTTAAGGAGGGGCGTGCAGAAAGGAAAATCAGGAAGCAGGGCTGGCCAGGATGATGGACTTCACCTGGAGAGGTGGTTAGGAGGGGGAGGCATGGGGGCGTGGCCACCGCACAAATGTATAATGCCATTAACAGCTGTCACTTTCGGGGCTGTTGAAATATTTGACAGTCAAACACGAGTGTTCCATAAAAAAAAAAGGCAGAGGCGAAGGCAGAGGCGGAGGCAGAGGCACAAGGACCTGAAGGACTCAAGGAAAAATAACAAGGAGAACCATAAAACAGGAGACGATAGAAACGATAATAATAATAATAATAATATTATTGAGACAGCATTTTAGTTTCGTGGTAATGGCTCGCGTTTATTTGCCAAACAAGATGGTGGCTGTCAATTGTTGTCTTTTCCTTGTTATTCCTTAGCCTGCTGCCTCCATTTCCCTCCCACTTTCTTTCTTACTTTCTTCTTTATGCTTTCTCTTTTATGTGTGTGTGTGTGTGACGGAGTATCCAAATTGCGACGCCTTTCGTCAATCATACGCACCGTTGTACGCACCGCGGGCCATAAGTCAGCCTAATGCCTTCAGGAAATCAATATCTTTTTTAGAAGAGATAAGCTTCTTAGTTCTAGGCTAAAATTCTGGCCACCGGGAAGGCTTCTAGTCTTGGGAAAATGAGTGGAAAACTGAGTTAGAGGGTTAAGCTTTAGTATCAGCTGCAAAATGTACCTGCATTTCCTTTCTATTTATGCGATGTTCCCCCTTTTCCACACCTGAAATCATTTCCTTTTGGCATTTTCTTGCGGCTATTTTCATAAAATCAAATTAACACACAGCGAAACCGAAGCACGCAAGGGAAAATCAAACCGAAACCAAAAAAAAAGGAAAAGAAAAACAAGAAATATACAGGGAATACCTCCTCCTCGCTCGCACTAATTGAACCAGGCAGCAGCGGAGGGGTGGGGCTTGGTTGGCAGCGGAAAATGCGGCTGATGGGGGGGTTAGACAGAATGTTTGACTTTGGCTCAATTAACACCGCACACAGAACGGCCGACTCATAGATTCATTAAAATACAGCAAACAAGGCTGGACAAGACGGAGAGCTACGTCCTGGCCACGCCCACACACACATGGCCAGGACTTGGACTGGAACAAACAAAGGAACTGTCCTCGTCCTCGTCCACGTTCACGTCCACGTCCTTGTGTGTGTATTTTAGTAATTTGGATTAAACACGCAGTCCGGCGGGCAAGAGGACAACGGACATCGGTGGCGGTCGAGGACAATAGAAAATCACCTGACCCATTAACCAGCAATGCTTACAAAGTCTCCTTCCACCGCTTCTTCGCCAGTGTGTGTGTGTGTCCTGTGTCCCGGCGTTGAAGTTTGAAGTTATTGCTTTCATTTCCCTGTAGTCGCTCCCAGACGCTAAGAATTTAATTAATTCCTGGCTGAGCATGATAAGCCAGTCCAGCCAGCACACATCGTATATAAATAGGGCGACTCTTTAAGGTCAATTACTAATTCCATTTCATTGCCTGCTTTGGAGAGAATAAAGAAGGGAGAATCGAGACGGGAGACTGGAGACGGGAGACTAGAGACGGGTGACTGAAAACTGGCCACTGGAGACTGGAGACTTTTGGGGTTTGCTCTCACGCTCTTGACGTTTATAATTCCCAATGGGTTCTAGTGTAAATGTAGGGTAAAGAACCAAGAAAATTGGCGATAGTTGGCGATTAGTTGTGTAGTGCCAAAATTCTAGCATTTAATTTATTACAAAAATGAAAATTTGAAAGTATTTTATTAAATTTTTATTTTTTAACATTAAACCCTTGCCCCCACCGATTACCTTTCCAATCGAAATCAAACAAACAAATCACGTTTATTTAGTGCCTTTCAAAGCAGACCAATTTTGAAACTCGAACCAGGAGCAGGAGAAAGGGAGACTGAAGGCAGAAACCCAAGACCGCAACATGTTGCCGCTCCCTTGCTAATTGGATGGCAAGGATGTGTGGCAGCAGCAGCAGCAGCATGACGTGGTGGCGCGGCATCGTCATGGCGAAAATAATTACAAAACAGTTTACTCAATAAAATTCCAACTGATTTAACTGCGGCAACCAGGACGGGGCTAGGGACGAACCACAGGGCTGACATTGATTGAGCGGGGATGTGAGGATAATGGCCAGAACCTGGCACGCAGCTTCAACAAAANAAAAAAAAAAACAGTACAAGAAATATACAAGGAAAATAGGAAAGAAAGAATAAAAGATATATATATATATATATATATATATATATTTATATATATAACAAAATGGGGCAAAGGGAGCTGACTGAAATAAAAAAGTTTTGATCAAGTTTTTGGCAAGAAAAAAAAAGGGATTTTCAGACGCACACACACAGGGCAATGTTTGGTAAAGAGAGGGTGTTGTGGGGTGTGTGTGTTGAGTGTGTTGGCTTGGATATGGGTAAACTTGCACGCTCGCAACCATTTCAAAACTGAATTAACTTTTGTTGCACTTTTGTGCAAAAAAAAAAAAACAAAAAATCTACATACTCGCATACGTTTTTTCCACTTTTCCACACTTTTCCGGGTAAAAGTTTTTATGTAAATTGCTGCCACCCGAGGGCCAGGGTTAGGCATACGGTTACGGATAGGGATAGATTCACACGTCTCCTTGTTATCCTTCGACAGCTGAGGGAATGCCAAGGAGGCCGAGGCTAATTCCTGTCTGGGGAGCAGGAATATAGTTTGCACAAATTTTCCATAAAATTTTTCTTTTTTTTTTTTGTAAGTATATATTTTTCCCAAATATCTGCCTCAAATTTATGGCTGTGGAAATCAGAGTCCTATAATATATAATGCCTTCTTTTTCGAGGACTCGGACATGTGTGACTCGATCCATTAACGATTATCCTTGTCTGGCACGCAACTCGCACATTTTCCGGACTCAACAAGTGTTGAGCGGGAGCACAGTGCGGTTCATGTTTATAAATCAAATTTGTGCCCCCCCCCAAAAAAAAAAAAGAAAAAAATTAATCACAACTCGTTCGCAGCTTGGTGTGTGCGCACTGAGCCTTAAAGCCATTTGGCTTGAAGCCTTCTTTGAAGGAAAATCTACTCGGAGAGAGGGAGGTGAGAATTTATATAGTTTTTCACAGTCTTAAATCCTTTGGTTTTTTTTAAAAATATTTTTATATATATATTTTAGCTTTGAATCTCTTAACATAGACATGCCACGGGGCGTATACTTGATGCAAAATACTATTATTATTATTATTGATTTCAAACAGATAAGCTGAGCTGTGACAGATTTCCTGTTGTGCGTCGTAAAAAAGTCATACTAATGCTACAGTTTCGCTCTTTCCGCTTTTCCCGGGTTTTCCTTGACTTTTTCCTGCATATTCCTCTGCTTTTCCCTCGCTTTTCAGTGCCCTCTCTCTGTCTTTACCCATGCTTTTCCTCCCTTTTTTGTTAAACATCGCGTGTGTCTCCGCTCTAGTATCCCAAGGGGGATGGTGGGTGGTGCTAGTGGTTCTAGTGCTTCTAGTGGTGACTCTCACGTCCCGGTTGACCCATAAATACGCACACGTACACGCCGCTGACCCCCAGTGACCCGGGCCAGTGCAGTGGACAAAATGATATGCTTCCATTTAATTGCCGTGCACTATAATCAGCAAAATGCGACAAACCGATGGCGGTTTCTCGCACGGCTAATGACAGGTGGCCGTCAGCGTTAATTGGCCAACGCCATGGGGGACACGATGGCCTCTATATATAGTTGGCCAAGATGCGGTTGGTGGCGGTAGAGTGGCAGTAGGTGTGAAGTCCGGGAGTGGCAGTTCCGCTAACGCACAGTTTTGTTTTGAAGGTTTTCAAGGGGAAAGTATTCTCTGTTTATTTTATTTGTGTCTTGAAAAAATTAACAAAAATTACCACTAAAATTTTATTTTAAGAGAATATCGATAAATTTAACCCCTGTTAAATGCTTATTTTTGAGCTCTTCTAGAGAGAGATAAATAAATTAATTAATAAATAATAGATAATTATGTAGTGTCATAACGCCATAAGTACAGTTTTCTTATAAATCTTTCAAGCTGCATTTAATGCATTTTGTAAATATTTTTATAGCTTCATACAAAAGTTAAAAAATTGATTAGTACAGGGTTTCTTCGATGAATTTTGTCATTGGGGCAATGCACTTGCCTTGCGAGGGAGCTTCGAAAGTGTCCTCAGGCCCTGCCCCGTCCTCTCCCTGTGTCATTTTCATGAAAGTGCAGTGAAGTTGACTGGTTTCTGTGCAACAGCAGCAGCCGTGGCTGCCCATGTGCCCACCAGTCCACCCTGGTCCAATATTATTTACGCTCAATTAACTTAGTGTGCACATTGCACTACTAGCCCCTTGTCAGCCAGCAGTCCTGGATTTATCTCTTTTACAGACCCCTTTCATCGACTCTTCAGACCGCTGTCACCCCGCCAGACCCCTTTTAGTCCCCCTATAAGTTTCTTTCTTTTTTCCCCCCTCTTCTGGCCCTCTTCAGATGGTTTTCTTCTCCCTTTTCTTATATGTTTCGACTGCATTTTTAATTTAAAACCTATTGAATGCAACAAATTAGTTTGACCGCGTCAACAAGTTAAGGCAGTGTCATAGAGCCTTAAGAAGATTTTATAATAAATATTAAAAATATATTCAATATTTATTTATTTCTGTAAAATTTTATAATAAAATATTAAGAAATAACCAACAATTTCTTAGCTAAATGTAGTGTCATAGGGCCATAAGTATTTTATTTATTTTATAATAATTATTATTATTATTTATTATATATTATTATTATACTATATATTCCGCTCTGATCAACATGTGCTCCCACATTCAGATGACGCGGATTGTGGGGAATATTACCCATTCAAAATAGTGGCCAAATACAAGGGTTAAGAGGGGGTTAAGGGGCCAAAAGAGAGCGCCAGTCACGACCCATTAAGCAGCTATTGTTTCGAACTGGGCGAAGGGGAACGAGGCGGGGCAGGAGGGGCCTACAATAAAAGCCAAATAGCTAAGGCCGTCCCTGAAAAGTTAACGCTTGATTTCTGCACTAAAAACCAGAAGTTTGCCATTCTTTTGGGTCATTAGTTGGTAATTTATCAAAGTCATGAATTTATATTATACCCGGACCCAGAGAACAGAGCCCAGAGCCCAGAGGCAGCTGCAAAGTGCAGATGCAAACTTTTCAATGCGGCAGCTGTCATAAAAGCAAATGAGAAAAGGAAGAAGCCCCGGCGAAAGTGCGGGCAAGTCGTGCGAAAACTCAGCGAAAGTTGTGGCCGGGGAAAGGCAATAAAATATGGAGAGTAATGCGACTCGATTTTGTCCTCTTTCAATTAGTCAAATTTCGTGGCGCGGCAGCTGAATAAAATTCTCGTGGAAAGTAAATAGTTTTTTTTTTACTTTTTAGAGCTAACAGGGCGAGATAATCAGTTATAAACTTGTATAAACCGTTATAAACTCGTATAAATTTATATAAACTATTATAAAAATAGCTAAACCAAAATAAATCGTTTTATTTTTACTTTTTAGAGCTAATAGTGCGAGATAATCTGTTATAAATTGGTATAAACCGTCATAAACTAGTATAATTTGTTATAAACTATTATAAAAAATTACTAAACCAACCACTAAAAATCCCCCAGCTGCTGTCTTCAGTTGTAAAATTTATATATTTAAAAAATCCTATAAAAGCATTTCAAGTGCCTTTCTCCCTCTGCTTTTTTGTGTGAGCCAGCTACTAAAAGTTCCCGATTTGAACGTGTACAAATGACAGGTAACCTGGCTTCTGGCCACTTCCCAGCTTCCGACTTCCTAGCTCCTGGCACCAGCTGGCTTTTAGCTCCTGACCTCCTGCTCCTGGCTCCATTCTGGACGCTTGTCCTGCTTTTGACAATGCAATTTGCGGCAGAAAGCAGATTGCAGATGCAGATGCAGATTGCTGCAACGAATTGCCAGCTGCAGCCCTCGACATTCATTGCATTAGTTTTTGGGGTGCGCTTAGTTCTGGCTTCTCCGCGGTCTCCTCTCCATTCATTAAGGTTCCATTAGGTCACAAAATTTGCGACAAATTAAGAGGACTTAAACCTGATAAGAGTCCTTTTTTGTAAAGGGGAAAGATAAAAAGAGTTGATTGAGTACCAACTTGTATTTATGAAAAATGGTATTTATTACAAAATAAATACTAAAATAAATTCCAAAATAAATTATAATATTAATAATAAAAAAAATAATCAAATAAATCTTAAATATTACGCATACGCACTGTGGCAATTGCCCTTAATCGCGCATTACGTATACGCCGCGTGCAACAGGCCACAAAAGCCCTCAATAATGACTTTACGATACACAATGCCAAAGAGGCACTTTTCCCTTTTCTGGTTTGGAGATGGAGATGGTGTAGTTAATAAAATGCGAATCACATTTGCTGATTGCGTCCTGCCAGGATGACAGGGCGATGACAATGAATCGGCCTGTCAGCTCATAATATGTTTCCGCTTGCCTGATTCATTTAATTATGATTTCCGGTGTCGACAGGCACACACGTGCTCATTATTACAGCCACTTGATTGCTAGGTCCAAAACCGAAAAACCCAGCACACTCGCTCAGTGAATGCCCTTTGAGAATAATTAATCACAAATACATTTCAAAATAAGAGAGTGGAACGAGGAAAGCTGAACTAAATCAACTATAAAATAGAAAGAAAATAATTTATTGTTTATATATATATATATATATATTTATACATGAATTTTCCAAGTGAGCTCTCTGCCAACTGTGACTGTCTGCGGTTAGGGTATAGCGCCTGGCGCCATTCATCAACTCGATAGGCAACAATTTCATGTCCTCCCATCCTTTGGGCAATTTGCTTGTATTAGAAACTCATTTCCGTTTGTAATTGAGTCGTGTGAGTCGCTACCGCCAGCCACCCAGCCAGCTGGTGCCCCTTATGTTCATGCAAATGAATGGCCATGTTTTTTTGGGTCTGAAACACAGGCTCTCTCCTTTGACGAATCGAAACCCGGCATAATTTTCATCTTTACCTTTCTCTCTTCCCATTTGCAGAACCCTCGCCGCTGTACGACAACAATCACTATCATGAGGAGTGTCTGCGCTGCAACTCCTGCGGTCTGAACCTGACTGGACCCAACCAGAAGCGGGCCAGGAGATTTAAGGTGAGTGACTACAGTGACTACTATAATTATATATAATTTTGATTAGAAGGTGGTAAGGCAGTGAAGGAGTCATTTTCGACCCCATAAATCCTATATATATTCTTGATTAGCAGCAACAGCAGAGTCAATTTAGCCATTTAGACATTTTCTTCCAAAGTTGATAAGGGGTTAGTTCAAATTTTTCAAAATTTCAACTAAAATATCTTGTCTATGTTATTTTATTTATGATTTATTAAAGCCCAAAATTGTAGTCTAGAAAATGTTGTAATTAATATCCGAATTGATGCTATTTTTTTTTTATGTACCCCAAAAACTATTAATTTTACCGTCTAATTAATGAGTGAGTGAGGCAGCTCAAAAAGGCCTAAACAATGAGCGATTTGGTGGGTTTTTTTCCCCCTTGTCAACTCATTTCAAATGCATTCGCTCATTTCGAGACCCATAAAGCTGGACTCATTACAGAGCGAACGACGTAAGGAAGAGGGAGACTCCATCTCCGGACAAGTGGCTTAACCAGAATTATATATGAAATGAGCAGGAGGCACAAAAAGTATAACCGAATAAATCATTTACAAAGGAAAATATATTTATGAGCATAAAGCCATACAGCATTCGGCCAAAAAAATATTTAAAAACTTGAAGGAATGAGTTATATATATTCTATTCTATAATCTTCTATAGCTTATACAATAATCTATATATTAAATTTATTTTATTTATTCTATAATAATTTTTATATAATTTACTTTACTTTTAATATATACGAATTATTCTATATTCTTCTATACCTTTTAAAATAATTTATATAATATATATTTAATATATTTTATGTATTTTACTTTATTTATAATTCATAAAAAATATTTCAAAGTGTAACCCTCTTTCCCCCCGTCATATTTTTACAGAACCAGATCCTGTGCGACCTGCACTTCGCGGACGTGGCCCTGATGGAGTGCTCCGACTTTATGCAGCAGCTGCGTAGCTTCAAGCCACAATCGCTGGGCTGCGCGGTCGCCAGGCGGAAGAGCTCCACCACGCTGATATTCCCACTGCCGCCGCAAGCATGTTCAGGTATGTACCGCACTGTACTTGGCACATTGCGAGCGCCAAATCGGCCAAAGCTGCGGGTCTGTCAGGTGGATTTCCACCTGGTGAATACCCAACTATCTAGAGCTTTTAGGGATTTTTATGCCTTTAATTTATAATCGATAATATCAATATTTTCATGTTTTCTTGATTATCCGGGAAAAGCAAAAATTAATAAAAAATGTAAGGTGTTTATTTTGTTTTTATTTATTTTTTTTTTTTTGTAACAAAATGTGATAAATTTTTGAATGATATACATATATCGGAGTTAGAGATTGAGAGAAAAAGTTTGATACTATATATTTAAATAAATATCAATCTTAATATAATATCCAATGATTTTAAATTTTATTTATCGCTTTTAATGTAAAGAAAGTATTTTATTTTATTTTCGATATTTTCTTTGGAACTTGTCAATCATATCGATAACTCCTTCGATAATAAATAATATATCGAATATCCTTTTCAAGGATATTTTTCATTCGAATACCCAAGAACCAATGTCGGAAACCCTTCCATAAATTTCGCTTTTTTCCCCGTGCGAGTGTGTGTGTGCGTGGCGTCATCATTATAATTCAAATGAGATTTGCGCGCATACTCGCACACCCACACACTCACAGATGCAGGAAGAAAGAAAGGGGGAAGGGGAAGAACAAATAAAAGAGCGAAACGAACGAGATGGAGAGCGAGAGCCACGTCTACAAGTTGGAGAATGTTTGGCATTTTGCATAATAAAGTTGTTCAAACATATTTGACGTCGGGTTGCGCACTCACACACACACTCGCAGGCACACCGACACACACACACATACAGGCTGATAGAACCGCCATTTTTCGCTGACATAAACTTTCAATTCGGTTTTCATTTTACTTTATTTCCTCTCTCTCTCTCTTTTTTTATTTTTTATTCGCAGCGCTCGCAAACGATTTAATTAAAATCCCCCCAAAAAATAAAAAGAAAATTGAGGGGAAAAAATCCGGAACACGAAACACTTCTTAACATTCTTTATCAGTTTCCCCAAATATGAGCACAGTTATATTTACTTTCACAAGCGTATGTGTAAATATAGTATTCTTTCGCACTCGGAATGCAAAGTTTATTAACTGGATTTTTATTACGAAAGTTTTTGGGCCAAGCCCGGGCTTTGGCGTCCATTTTAATTACAATAAGCGAATCGAGGCCATTTCGGCCAGTTAAAAATTATTGCTTCTCTCTGAACGATTTCCTTCAAAGATGATGATGATGATGCTGTCAATATTTGTGTCCCGTTCTGAACTTAATTTCTTCGTTGATTTCATGGACAATTTGTTGCAAATTCAAAATAGAGGCCTTAAAATTTTATTGTTAAATAATTCCCAGCTTAAAGCTTTTTAATAGAGAGAGAGAGAGAAGGAAGAAGAGAGAGAAAAACAGATTAGAAAGAGAGCTAAAATATGCGAATTCCTGGGGTCTTGAATCGATATTTATCGATGTCTTTATAATATTTTTTTTTTTTTTTGAAGCAAAAAACTATTACAAAAATATGTTTTTTCTGAAAAATGCTTTAAAGTAGATCCTAAATCGGTATCTTCTAAGGTTTGTCAATCGATGAATATCGATACTATTATAATATGATAATTTTTTAGAGATTATGTGTAATTGATTAACTTAATTGCTGTTGAACTTAAAAGAAAGCCAAACGTTAATGACTGGCAAATAGTTTAGCCAAGAGACTGCCAAAAGCCGACTGCCTAGGAACTTGACACGCTTCGCATATCCGCTTCCACCTCTCGAGCTTCTGCTCTTGCTCCTGCTCCTATTCCTCTTCTTCCTCCTGCTCCTGTTATTCCTCCTGCTCCTGCTCCTATTCCTCCTCCTGCTCCTCCGCTTGTATTAATGCTCAGCTGCGCTCATTCGAAGCGACATTGAGTGCGCACTCGAGTAAAGTGATTCGATGCGTGTCACATTCGAGGGCGAGTGCTGCACTTGCTCTGCTTAGGAGTCACGCCTCCCTGGCCTCCTCAGCCACACAGTGACAAAAAAAAATGTGGTTAAGATGAGCCAGAAAAACACGAAAATTCATGGAGGAAAAGTGGATTGAGAGGAGAAATGTCCGATATTGTAGCAAACAAATATCTTTATGTGATATTTGGAAATTTTAAAAAGGAAAAAATATTGCATTTAATGTTAAAATATCGAATACAATAAAAACTATGTGAAACCATATTTTTAAATATATTTATTATATTTTTAAATTATTTAATTTATTTTTTAGATTGAATAGATACCATATATCTCAAAAAATATTTATTAATTTATTTCTTTTATTTTTTAGATTATTTTGGACCCATTTATCAAACATAATATTGATTTACGCACACAGAAGACAACTTTAAATCCCAAATTAATTTTCTTACAATTTTTTTTTTCAATATTTTTATTTCTATTGATAAATTATTATTATTGTTAACTTATTTATTTATTAATTATTATTTGTTACACTTTTTCTATTGTAATTTATTATAATTTCTATTTGTATTTTTATTTTATTATAAAAATAAAAAATATATATATAATAAACTATAATATTATATTGTTTATATTTTAGTATTATTTAGAGCCTTTGCTCACTCACAAAAACACTATTTAAAGTTGTCAAGTTCCCGAATTCTCAGCCTCAGCTCTGAATAATTCATTCGTGTTGGTGTTTTTATGGGTTTTCGTAATTGCTCCTGGTTGCCAATCAATAATGCCCAAAAAAAGGGACAAGGGAGAGCGGAAAATAAGTAAATAAATAATGCAGACACTGCCATAAATGAAAGGGAAATCCTTTGGCTAAGCCGCCTCCGAAAACAGCATTTAAAATAATATTTAATGAACAGAAACTGCAGCCAAAGTTATTATGCCTTTTCTATTACTATTTCTCAGAGAGAGTGAGAGGAAAGGGGGCGGCAGGTCATCAAATAGATAAAATACACTAAATAAATCATTTAGCTTTGCCGCGACGTTAAGTATACGCCACGTAGGTCACGCAGCACACGTTTATGGCCCGAAATTGCGCCAGCAGAGTTATAAACACGTATTATATGCCATCTTAGATCCATGTGTGTACGTGACAATTAAATTTATGAAATCCTATAGGATATGCGAAGGGCAGAGGCCGCCTCCGTATCCGAATCCGAAATCCGTTTCCCAGTTGAAAAGTCAGTTCAAGGGTCTCGAATTATCAGCCCTGCCGTGGGCGCGTGACTGTTGCCAGGATGCTGGGCAGGAAGTTAAGCCATTAGTGGAGCGTATGATATCCTTGAAGGACCACAAATCAACGGGTAGTTGCAACAATTTAAATATTTTAGATTAGACCGTAGCTTTAAGCTCATCCTGTTCGCCATAAAGATCCAATTTGAGGGTCCTGTCCCTGTCTATATATAGCTTCTATTATTCAGGGCTTTGTCATCTGCTGCTGCCTGGCCATAAATTTAGCCCATGAATACCACGCCCACCTGGCCGGGGCATTTACATTTTAATATACATTATTAGCGCGATAATTGTTTGAGAATATAGCCCAAGAATAGATGATGGAGGAGAGCCGTAAAAAAGCAGCAAACAGCCTGTCCGCCCATCAATTTGTCACTCTGCCTTGCCACATTTCGGGGTATTGGCCACTCTCTCTATAGAGATATATATATATAGCGTATATATAGATATTCTCCGCTGTCATAATAAATTCAAAAGCCCCGCAGAACAACAAAATTGTCGCGCACTTTTTACGTTCATTTGTCAGCTCAGTGGAGGTGGTGGTGGTGGGGCTCTTGTTCCACCATTTTTGTTGTGTGTTTCTTTTCTTTTTTGCAATATTTTAATATGTTCTAGCACGCATTTTTGTGTCTCATTTGTTTGGTGAAAAATGATTTTAATTTCGCCAGCGAGACAGCATTGTGTGGCTTTTAATAAATGGACTTGTAATAGCCATTAATGATCCGAGTCTCTGCCGGAGTATTTTATGGCCAAGACGGGAGCTCAGTTGAAGTGAGAAATTGCAGCGGGCTAGAGAATCGATTTATTGATATATAGTTATTTTTATTTTTAATTAATATTAAAGATAATAAGAAAGACTTGAAAAATTCTCACATTAAAATGCTTCTTTTGAATTCCATTTCCTGTCGCCTGAAACCCGGAAAAATCTCAAACTCTTAACAAAAAAATATACAAAAATAATATAAATAAATATTTATTTAAAAAAGAAATAATATAAATATATAAATAATAAATAATACCCTTGGCTGGGCAACATGGCGTATGCGCAATATTTGCAGGCCAGCCATCAAAGTCTTTGAAAAAAGCCTTCGAGGACATGTCCGGGTGCATTTTTCTAATTGAAAAATTCAGTGAGAACGACTGGGGCCATAATCCAAAGGAATTAAAGCTTTGCATGCTCCCTATCACCTCCTCCCATCAGCCTTGAAACCACACATAACCAATAAGCCATAAATCGGAGTAAAACTTGAGCTCAAAACCAAATATTACTGCACTTTTTGGGTTTTTTTAACCCCAAATCAATTGAAAAATCAGAAAATGTATAAAGAAATAATACTTTGTACCTTTTCGAGACTCTTTAGTTTTCCCACTCATCCAGGGAAACCTTTAAAAAATAAAATCACAAGCTAAAACCTCATTCAATGCAGGCCCAGGAAAATGTCTTGCAAAATCCCTCTCACTCGTCACTAATTAAAATGTGGCTTTCAGGTGTCCCACCTACTCACCAGGTGTCCGCCTCCATAAATTCCTCTGTTGTCCATTCACAGAAATGCAATGCAATGTACATCAAATTAAATTTTTTTGGCCAGGGATAAAGGAACAAAAGGACACTCGCAAATAGATATGGCTGCGTTCTCCTTGCGGCTTCTAGAATATTTTGCAAAAGGGAAATTAAAACGAAGCTGAGATAGAAATTTCACAGACAATTAGAACAAGATAAAATATGTAAAATATATAAAATATATAAAATATATAAAATATATAAAATATATATATATATATATATAACAATATGTAAAAATATTGTTTTTATTGTTGTAACAAAAAAACAAGGGTGAAATCTTTACATTTTCAGTACAAATCCACCAATTTTGGGATTTCATGTAACAGGCGATCAGAAAACAGCAGAAGGTGGATTTAATTTCGTGAAAACGATTACTTCCACTCAAATTACGATATTGCTCGTCAGCTACAGTCTTCGGTCTCCTGCTCTTTGTTTAGCAGTTACGGCCCTCGGGTATTTAGAGAGCCGAAATGAGTGCAACCATTATTTTCACTCAATGCCAATACTTCCACTCATTGTTTTCACTCTTCGCCACAGATCAGCTCAGCTCTGTGTTCGAAAGTTGTTCGAAACGGAGAGGCGGACCATTTATGAAAGCGGGAGAGCAGCGGTTACCATAACTCTTCGACTCAATGGATTTTCAGAACTGCACGTCAGCTACGGTCTCCGCTCTCCTGCTCTTTGCTCGCCGGTTACGGTCTTCGGGGATTTAGAGTGCCGAAATGAGTGCACAGCATTGTTTTTACTCAAATTCAACATTTCTCACTCATTGCACAGATCAGCTCGCTGATTCTTTGAGAGCAACGATTAAAATAACTCAAAGACCCAATGAAAAATAACAACTGTTGTTGTTGTTAATGGCTTTTATTGTAAATATATTGTTTTTATTGTTGTAGAAACAACAAGGCTTCAATTTGGACATTTTCAGTACAAATTCATACATTTCTGGGAGTGAAGTACCAGGCGAACAGAATCAGCAGGAGGTGGATTTACATTGGTGCAAATCAATATTTTCACTCAATGTTAATACTTCCACTCATTGTTTTCACTCCTCGCCACTCTGTGTTCGAAAGATGTTCGAAACGGAGAGACGGCCCATTTACGAAAGCGGGAGAGCAGCGGTTACCATAACTCTTTG